>CAIGQW010002287.1:149790-160818 GCA_903798125.1 Danio choprae
GCAAATAGTTTTAATAGTCAAAAGCAAAAAAATAAACAAAAATACATGGTCCCTTATGTCTTATAATAAAATAAACATGTGTTCAAGAGACTCTTAAACTTGATAAATAAAATGTTACAAAGTGTGCGCAATGGTAGTGTAAACGCTGAACAATCAAAGCAAACTGTAAGGTAGATCAAGATCTGTAAGGTGTCAATAATAATGATACAGTAAACCTCAAACTCTGTCAACAAAACAAATTATGATAATCAAATCTGAGCTTTCAAGTAAAGGAACCAATAGTTTAATGTAATGTTAACTTGTATGAAAACATAGGCAAGAATGAATAGTTTTGTAGTTTTATGAAGTTATTGCTGTTCTTTCACTCCAGAAAAAGTACAATAAGAGCTGAATACTATGGTATGATGCATTAAGCCATACATTAATCATGTATACTCAGCAGTTTACATGTGTTTGTTGCTTCATTACAAGCATGAACGGAACATTTCACAATATGCATGTTAAACTAACAAAAGATGAGGGGTGGCGTTGAATAAATGTTTAATCTGTATATCCTGCATTTTGCTTTCTGTTGAGCTGTTAACACATGAGAAGCATGGCTGCCTGTTTCACAGGAAGCTCCTTTACTATTCCTTAAAGCATGTGCCGTTTTCAAAATAAGAGCCCCACATACATTGTAATTATAACACAAGTTTAGATAGATTAAAAATAAATAAATAAGGCAAAAGTATAATTAATTAAATAAATAAAGTAGTTATTTTACATTAATACATTGTGGCCAATCAAAAACTGCTGGGGCTGTGCATATTAACAACCATATGTGAAATCTAACAGTCTCTGTTTTGTTCTGATTGGCCGGTTTTTCCATGCTTTTTTACACTCATAGGATTTACATGAGAACAAGGAAACAATGTTGTTTGAGGCTCACAGTATGTCATTTCCTTGTACCGAACTCTAATTATTTAGCTATTTCTAGATATAGGTTTTCAGAATTTTATTTTATGGCACCTTTAAATATTTGTACAATTTAAAATGAATGTTTTCTGTTTTAATATACTAAATTCTTTCAGCATCAAATGATGTTTCAGTAAATATTCTAGTGTGATGATTTGGTGAAGTATAAGTTCAAAGGGGTCATCATAAATGCTTTAATCATTTTATCTAAAAACTATACATTTATTGCCTCCAAACCTTTGAGGACACATTTTATTAGCGTTTCTTAATTTCTTTGGCATACTTCAGCATTTAAAGTTGTGTTCACCCTAAAATGACGATTGCGGTAATTTCCCTCATGTCGTTCCAGATCGGTCAGAAATATCTTCAGATTCTCAACACAATTTGAGATATTATAGTAAAATCCAAGTTTTTAAAAAGGCTAAATAGAATCTGTTATATGACAGTGTGGTGAGAAGACCCTGATTTGCTTCAAATAGATTTTTTAAGATCATCTTAAAGAATTAGCATTTGGGTGAACTATCTTTCAATAGAGGTACAGAAATCTCTCAGAATTTATTAAACATTTCCAACTATTTGTGATCTGAATATGAACAAAACTCATAAGCATTTAGAATTGAGTAAGGAAAATTGCCTTTAAAGCAACAGGAAAAAAACTTTTGATTTTCACCAGCTTATATCACCCCCTGTTGACTTTAAAGTGCTATTACATCAAAGCTGTTTTGATTTTACAGAGGCCTTAGTTTTCCAGCTGAAGAAGCGTCCTCCAGATTACGCTCCGAGGAAAGGACGTAAGCCAGACAACCGTATGGGGCTGCAGCATGGATCCATTCCTCCTGAGAAACTGCCTTACCTGGTGGAGCTGAGCCCAGGTGACCCACACACACACACAAACATACACAATGACTTCACATCCACTTACCTGCAGATGTAGAGCAGAAACAAAGGCCTTTGTGCGCCGCCGAACAGTAGCAGAGCTGTTCCTGGATCAGTGATGCTGATCTAAGCCTGCGCTAGAGTTTCAGTTGCACTGATGTGACAGCTGTGAAGAGCGGCTCACCGATTGCCCACTGACATTCACGCTTGAGTAGAGCTGTGGCCGATAAATCACTTCACTATCTGGATCACTGTATTCAGCTAGCGAGACCCCTTCAAATATACTGTCTGTCAAAAGCTAATGTTTAAAACAAGAAGGCTGTTTATCTAAGCAAGGCTGCATTTATTTGATCAAAAATACAGTAAAATAGTATACAATTGTGAAGGATTGCTAGTATTAGTTCTGTTACTGTTAGTTTTCCTATTGAATGTAATGTAAACTTGCATTTATTCTTGTGATTTAAAGATGGATTTTCTGAAGCTGAATGTGATGCATGATCCTTCAGAAATCACTCTGATATGATGATCTGCTGCTCTGAAAACATTTGTTATTATTCTCACCAAACTTTTGGACTGCTTCATATTCTTTGTGGAAACTGTGATTAACATTTAAAAGTCCACACACAACCATCTCTAGGGTTTACAGAGAATGATCCGAAAAGAGAAAATATCCAGTGAGCGGCAGTTCTGTGGGCACAAATGCCTTGTTGATGCCAGAGGTCAGAGGAAAATGGCCAGACTGGTTCGAGCTGATAGAAAGGCAACAGTAACTCAAATAACCACTTGTTACAACCGAGATATGCAGAAGAGCATCTCTGAACGCACAGCACGTCCAACCTTGAGGCAGATGGGTTACAGCAGCAGAAGACCACACCGGGTGCCACTCCTGCAAAAGGGGGTCCAACCTGGTACTACTAAGGTGTACCTAATAAAGTGGCCGGTGTATGTGTGTGTGTGTATATCTGTTGGCGAATTAAAACAGTAGGTTGGGAATCGCCATTTAATTTGAAATCCCATTTTCTCCTGGTTTGTTGCAGAGAGGGAGAAAGGGAAGATTGCTGTAATTTTATTTGGGGTTCTTTATTTTAGCAGGTAGGTTAGATATTATTCCCCTGCAAGCTAGTGGTCTTTTTGTTTATTATTTTGGCCTGGATTCCCTTCCGAAGAAATGCACTTTCTAAAAACTTTAATTGTAAAGTAAACATTTGTTATTTCTTGTTGCGGTTATTGTGAGCTGGACAGGAGAAGGGAAAAGCCTAAGTTTATTATTTCTAAATTTCATTTATACTTTGTTATTGCTCCTACCAACCCTAGACTGGTCGGAACGTAACAATATATATAAATATTTCAAATCATTTAAAAAAAAATGTTTAATAAAAATATCACAGTTTTCTCAAACCTTTGGAGCAGCAAATATGTTTTAGACATTTGATAATTATAAGATTAAATTTTGGGAACCAATAAGAATTGGTCAGCAGATTATCATCAAAAGAAGATTTCTGAAGGATTATATAACACTGAAGACTGGAGTAATTCTACGTTGAATAATAAAAATTGTACACTCTTAATGTTATTATTATCTTTATTATTATTATTAGTAGTAGTAGTATTAGTAGTAGTAGCATTAATATTATTAGTAGTATTAGTATTACTAGTACTACTATATACTACTGCTATACTACTACTACTATTATTATTATTATTATTATTATTAATATTATTATTATTCATTTGTGCAATTCTAATGTTATTTTATATGTTATTCTTGATAAAATCCAATAAATATTAAATAAATGAACTACATACAATAATAATTTTAATTACATTTCACAAATCTAACGGGTTTTTACTGTATTTTTGATATAAAATAAACACACATTGTTGAGCCAAAAATACTTGATTTAAAAACATTTAGTCAAAAATTTGTCATCAGTAAGATTTTTTACAAGTGTAAACCTGAGTTTTCAGTCAAGTTGGTGTGTTTTAGTGTAAAATTCAGATGTTTTACAGGTAGACCAGACCCTCACTAATGCTGTCTCTCAGTCTAACTGCTGCTTGCCTACTGCTCCTCCCCTTGCTATGGCCTTAAACTAACCCTGTCACTGCATTTATAACCAATGCTTTTTAACTGCTGTTTGAGTAGAAATTCTCTTGATGTGTAATGACACTGTGTCTACACTGGAATTCATTGAAGTTGCGTTTGGCAGCTGAAAAACGTAATTCTGTCTGCTGTAAAAGTGCAAAAGCTTCACACCACTTCTGAGTATTGACCAACCAAATCAAAAACCAGCAACAATTAAAGGGGACCTATTATGCAAAAATCACATTTATAAGGGGTTTAAACAAAGTTGTGTGGCAACAGTTTGTGAATATAACCAGCTTCT
This sequence comes from Danio choprae, assembly GCA_903798125.1. Taxonomy (NCBI): domain Eukaryota; kingdom Metazoa; phylum Chordata; class Actinopteri; order Cypriniformes; family Danionidae; genus Danio; species Danio choprae. The sequence continues at coordinate 154,005 of CAIGQW010002287.1, forward strand.
AATGGTAAAAATGAATTAATTAATTTTTTATAATCACACTTAATAAAAACAGTCTGCAGAAACACTTTGATTGACATTCTCCCTTTGTAAGTGTTATCAGAGGGGGAAAGCCCCGCCCATTAATGACCATCTCGCCCTCATTAGCATAGGATGTTAGTCTTGTTTTTGAATCTGCCACTAAGCTGACACATAGGTGTGTATAGCTCCGCCCTCTTTTGAAAAGAGCACAATCTCATTTGAATTTAAAGCAACAGTCAATAAAATGGCACAATTAGGATCAAAGCCTAAAAGGGGCAGTTTCAAAGAGTTATAAAACATTATCCATAAGGTATTTTGAGCTGAAACTTCACATACACACTCTAGGGACATCAGAGACATATTTTATAATGATATTTATAAAATGTATTAATTATATATCTTGTCAAAAGGGGCATAATTTAAGTGGCTGTGTTTATTTCAATATCATTTTATATTACCGTGTATTGTGTTATTTGATATTATTTAAGATATATGTATACTTGGCGATACTAAAACTATTAAATATATGAACAAAATCTGGTGATATACATATTATTGTTAATATTAATAGTTAATCATGCTAGAGTTGAGCATGCGATATCCTGTCAAAAAGGGGCAGGATAAAAGATGATTAGACATTGATAAAGTGAGCGATTGCTCCATATTTCTGTACAGAGAGGTCACATTGTGATTTTCTATTAGTCTCAGACAATCACGTGATGCCATTTTGCAGATCAAAGTTCACCAAGCTTGAACTTTGGAGCATAGCGACATGCAGAACTTGTCTCGCGTGTTTGTATTTCCGGTCTGTTACATTCGCATGCATATGAATGAAAGTCTATGAGACGAAAAGTGCAATGTGAAGTAGTATTTGTTTTATATTTTTAGTTTTTCATTTCTATTTTAAAGTTTAAAGTTATTAGCATTTTTTTATTGCGTGTTTTGTGTGTCTATATGTATGATTTCTTTATTAGTTTTCTACTTAATATTTTTATACTTATTTATAAATTATGGGTGCAAAGAAAAAAGAAAATGTACACACAAGCAATATATAAGTCAGAAATCAAATCAAATTAGTAACCTTTTACATTGTGTTTTGGATTATAATAGTAAGATTAATATGTTAAATGATTTATAAATTATAGGTGCATAAAAAAAAAAGAAAATTTTTGTATACACACTCACGCCGTATATCAATATATACACGAGTAAAAATCAAATCAAACTAATCACCTTGTACATTGTGTACATTGTTTTACATTAAAATGCTAGGATTACAGCTTTATGTTTCTGTGTAATATTGTTTTCCGGTGTAGATACAGTGTCAGAGTGATTATGAGGGCTCAGAAAATACATACATTCTGAGCCTTGGAAATGTAGTTTTGATTGACATATTCACTCATCTCTAGAGGGTGTGTGCCAACTGACAGACAGACTGACCACTTGCTTATGGCGCTGTTTTCTCTTTCTTGCTGCATTTTTCGTCTCTCTCTCTCTCTCTCTCTCTCTCTCTCTCTCTCTCTCTCTCTCTTTCTCTTTCTCTCTCTCTCGTGTGTTTTTGGTGTGTGTCCCGCCGCTCTGTCTGCTCCTGGCTCCTGTGCATGCGTCCCGTCGTAGGGCGAGGGAGTCACTATGCCTACTACTACCGCCATCATGAAGGTAACACAAACCTGCCTGCACCCGTAACCCTGCCCCAGCTTCACCTCTTTTTATCACACAAAACTGACTTGTGTATTTACGCGGTCAGGATGTTGGCACTCGATTAGTGGGATGTGGTATATTCTGCTGGTATGTTGGTAAAATTTTAACAGCTTTGCTCACTCAAACTCTTGCGTTATTGCAAAAATATCTTGCTTTGTATTTATGGTTAGAGGCCATACGTTGAAATGAACTTATTTTTTACCCTGTTAATGTTATGCACAGATCAATAGCAAGTAATTCATATTTTAAAGAAACATTTTATTTATTTATTTTTTAATCCATGAGTGAAAATTAATGAAATAAAATAAAATAAATGATAAGAATAACATTGTCACCAGTATGAGGATATTTTTGAAGGTCTATAATTTAAGACTTTTTTTATAGACTCTTTTAGTGTTTAGCATTTTGCTTAATTCCTCATTGCCAGTCACCTTACTAATCTTAAGATTCAAAATTTAAAGCTAACCATTGTTTCATCATTCATTCATTCATTTATCTTCGGCTTAGTCCCTTATTTATCAGGGGTCGCCAGAATTGTCAACTATTCCGGCATATGTTTTACACAACGGATGCCCTTCCAGCCACAACCTATTACTGGGAAACACCGATACACACTCATTCACACACATACAGTACTGCCAATTTAGTTAATTCGATTTACCTATAACGCATTACTTTGGACTGTGGGGGAATGCCACGCCAACATGGGGAGAACATGCAAACTCCACAGAGAAATGCCAACTGGTCTAGCCGGTACTCGAACCAGTGACCTTCTTGCTGTGAGGTGACAGTGCTAACCACTGAGCCACCGTGCCGCAAATTGCTTCATTATTTATTTATAACTTATTTTTTTTTGTAAAAAAGGCATTGTTTTTGAAGAAAGTTCTAAGAATTCTGATTACGCTCCAATTTCCATTACAAAAGTCATTTGTTGTCATTAACTATTAATTGTATGCACAATTTTGTGTGTGAAATCAGTGTGTTCACTTCACAAGCAAATTATGATTCTCTGAAAACTTGCATTTTAAAATGTATTCTAAATTTGTGAGAGGAAAAATATGTACAATCTGAAACCATACATTTACAAAAGGCAAAAACAGTTGTTTTTGGCAAAAACAGATAACTTATTATTTTATTTTTTTGTCATTTTCAGAAGTCATGTTTTTTATGTTGTGGATTTAAAAATAAAATTGCAAAAAAAACCAAACCATAGTTTTTATGGAAATGACTAAAACTGGTGCTTTTTAATTTATTTTTAGAAATCATGTTTTTAAATTGAGGATTGAACAGTTCTATTTCAGAAGCTGGATTTCTGAAAATGTAAGTGAAAAAGGAAGTCTAATAGGGTATTTGCACACAGACTTTTAATTTCAACCAGCCTGCCTCGTCGCATCGAGGGATCTGTCTATCCATTATAAAATTTCCACATTTAAGGTCTGATTTCATTAAAAATCAGTGATCTTCACTGCCTGATAGATATACCATATAAAGTGGGTCTCAGACCGGACAAGAAAGCACTGCATTAAATTAAATTCCCCGCCATGTCTTTAAAATATGATCGTTTATTTTACCCCAGTGTTTTCAATGGAGTTTCTGCGTTAGCCTGCTGATCCTGACGGCGTTATCGGTCTTTTATCTTGTTTTACACTTGAACAACTAAATTAATACTTAAGTGTATTTAACTGAATGTATTTTTATTACATTACAAAATCGATGCTGTAAAAAGAACCTTATGAAATTGAAAATAGTCACATTAAATTCACCTGAAGTAGCTGTACATTCAATCAATTGAATTTCAAAACCTTGATTTCTGAAAATGTAAGTGAAAAAGGAAGTCTAATTCAGTCGTCAATTTCAAAAACGCAATTTCTGAAAGTAAAAAATAGGTGAATATTGGGATTTTTCTATTTGCAAATTAAGTCTTTTTGTTCTGTGTGGCCTCATAAACGTGTTAATAAGAGATTCAATCTTAACTCGACTTAACATGATAATAACTATAGGTCCATTTCATCAACTTGCATAATCATTTCTATGACATTTTAGTTTAATGTGACAAGTGATTTGTTCAAATTCAAAATTCCCACAAGATAAAGTGCACTTTGAATATCCAGACGATGCATTAACTGAAAACATTCATTCATTCATTTTCCTTCGACTTATTCCTTTCATTCATCAGGGGTCGCCAAAGCGGAATGAACCGGCAACTTATCCAGCCTATGTTTTACACAGCAGATGCCCTTCCAGCTGCAACCCAGTACTGGGAAACATCCATACACACTCATTCACACACACACACACATACAGTACGGCCAATTTAGTTTATTCAATTCACATATAGTCGCTGTTTTTGGACTGTGGGGGAAACCAGAGCACCCAGAGGGAAACCCATGCCAACACGGGGAGAACATGCAAACTCCACACAGAAATACCAACTGGTCTAGCCAGTACTCGAACCAGTGACCTTCTTGCTGTGAGGTGACAGTGCTGACCACTGAGCCACCGTGTCGCCCCTTAACCGAAAACATGTTAGACAAATTTGAGACGTAATTCTAGTGTGTGTGCACATATGTTGTCAATTCGGCACAGTACAGACGTTTCACTGTACATGTAAATATATGAAAAAACTAGTTGACTACTGAGGTCAGCATTTAAATACAATAGCTTTTCTTTTTCTTCTATTCTTTTGACAACAGACTAGAAAAATCTCTGTTAAGTACATTCGATTTAAACATTCCAGTAGAATAAAAATATCATGCAGATCGTACAACAAACTAAACAAATGGAGTAACTGAGCAAAAACTTTGGTATTTGTTTATTGAATCTAAGTATTTTGAATTAATACAACTTTAGGGATAACAGTGTGGCTGCTTTTCCCCCAACATTCGTCAGAATATCTTGTTTTGTGCTAAAAAAAAAACTGTTCGGGAACCACTTGAGTGTGAGTAAATGCTGAGGACATTTTTGAGTGAATATCTCTTTAATTTTGATGGGAACTCTGCATTTATTTGACTAATTTCTTGCTAAACAGAAGCATTTATTTTAAATATATATTACTGACCTCAATCTTTTGAACATAGTGTATTTTTAGTGTCAGCGCTTTAATTAGCAGGCTGTGTACAACCCTAGAAAACCCTCCTGGAGGAGTTGCATCTCAGAGGAGTGAAAACAGCCTAATTATACTGTAGTTTAGTCAACCCATTGACTAGACGGATTTGGAAACATGTAGTTTTATGTGTCTTTAATTGCATGGCCTAAAGCACAGAAGTGACACTGTAATAGGCTGTGCAGGCGTGCACATGCTTGCGCTTTTTTTAAATAGCGTGTGAGTGAAAAGCAGAAAACAAACGTGCGTCTCATTGCTGTGTGGCTGGTCTACAGATGGCTCTGACTCCAGGGACAAACCCAAACTCTACAGACTACAGCACAGCGTCACGGAGGTCGGATCGGACCGGAGTGAAGATGGAAACATCCAGGTAATCAAAACTCTTAAAGATCATGTTTTTCTTAGTGATTATTGTATCTGCATGTGCAAGTATAAGAAATAAACCTCATAGTCTTGAACAGAATCCACACCTACTACACTTAATATGCATTGACCTTAGTTCGGATATTACTATTACTAATTATTACACTGTTCTCTTGAATACTTGATTCTGATTGGCCAGTCATGACATTCTAAAGTATGTTATTCCTAGATAACAACCGCTGAGACTAATAACACAGGCTCATCCGGGTACTTCGAATCATCTTGACCTTTAGTCATTCAGGTTTTTTTTTTTTTGTTTAGTTTCGTTTTCATTTAATTAAAGAGTTAATAAATGATTACAGGTCAGATCAATGTTTTGTGTTTAATTGTTGAATTTTTCTGTAATGCGCGGTATAATGTACATGTTTGTAAAATCATTGACTCCCTGAGAAATAATGGGTCGAGCCAGTTGAAAAACCATATCATAAAACCAATCATGTTACTGGCTCAACGAAATATTTAAAATTGTTGTAGCATGCTTTTTTGGATTCACCCAATTTACAAATGTATATTGGTAAATATCCCACACTAAGGAGATGTATTTGCAGGAGTGATTCCCCCTGTGGTGAGTGACAATTACTGTGGTAATGGTAACAAACGCTGCAACAACACAGTTGGGTTTCCCCCCCCCCCTCTGCGCTAGTTGTTTGGTGTCGGCTTGGTGTGTCCCGGCCCTTAAGACATATACAAAGAACTAAGGCGAGGCTTTTTGGAAGAAATGTTGTCAGACCTGCAATAAATGTAGACTTAAAACAATTATTTTACAAAAAAAAAATTTGTTTGCTATAATCCATACCTAATAAATTTTCAGGAGGTCTCTTTGTTTTGTTTTTTGCTTAAATATATGACATACTGTAAACACATTTGCAAAAACTTGTAGCCTAAATTATATAAATGTAAAACATGTAGAAATGACAAATAAACAGTCATTAATGCAATAATAACAAAAACAATTAATGAAAATTAACAAAGAGACAACTGAAATAAACGGTGTTTTAAGTTAGTTTTTTAGGACAAAATGATTAAAAGTGAAAATTCCTTCATCATTTATTATCCCTTCACTTGTTCAAAACCTATTTGAGTTTCTGTTGAACACAAAAGGAAGATATTTTGAAAAATGCTGGTTGCTGCCACCCATTGATTTCCTTCATTTTTTCCGAATGAAAGTCAATGCGTCTCAGCAACCAGCATTTCTCAAAATGTCTTCTTTTGTGTTCAACAGAAGAAACAAACTCATAAACGTTTAAAACCATGTGAGGAAAAGTAAATGAGAAAGTAATTTACATTTTTGGGTGAACTATCTTTATAGTTCTAACTGTTTAAAACCATCTGACAGAATCACAATTGTACTCCATTCGCTCAAGTGACTGAAGACCGCAAATCATTTAAACAATTAAGCGCAAATTATTCAAACTATTTTTTGTTTAAAATTTTATTTTTTTATTTTTTTATTGCATTTTTTGAAGATTTGCTTAAAAAATAATATTCGTGGGGCCTCACAGTGGCGCAGTGGGTAGCACGTTCGCCTCACAGCAAGAAGGTTGCTGGTTCGAGCCTCGGCTGGGTCAG
>CAIGQW010002287.1:170818-181338 GCA_903798125.1 Danio choprae
CACACACACACACACACACACACACACACACACACACACACACACACATATATACTAGATTTTTTTTTAGGTCTTCATAGAGAACCATAGACAGGAATGGTCCTGAGATGTTCAAAGTCAGAAAAGGAACCAAAAACATTGTCAAAGCATTCCATTTGACTTCAGTGGTTCATCTTTAATCATATGAAGCGCAAAGAACACGCTTGTGCAAAAAAGTAAGTGCAACTTCGTTCACCTATGTTTTATCACCCATGTCAGGTCGTCTAGGTGTGTGTTTACTATGGGCAGTATGACATATTGCCATTAGAGTCAGCAGCGCAGCATGCAAACATTATATTGTAGTAGTAAACACGCACCCTGATCTGATGCGGGAGACATTGTTGGTGCACAAACCTGTTCTTGGAGCTTCATACGATTACAGTTGAACCACTGAAGTCACATTGAATTAATGTTTTTGGTTCTTTTATGGACTTTTATGAGCGTGTCGAGACCATTGTTGTCTATGGAGGATGAGAGAGCTCCAGGATTCCATCTAAAATATCTTCATTTGTGTGGGGGAATAATAAATAACATCATTTTCATTTTGGAATGAGTGAATTCTTTAAAAGTTGACTTTAACATTGTCCAGATATGCATAGCAGTCAACATTTGAAGTGGATCAAAACCTTTCCCGAAAGTTGTCCTAAAACTATTCAACAACATCCATTCTTGTCTTCGGACAGTTTTGAAAAACGATGTTTAATGTTTATTTACTATGTCGTATGGCCAAAAAAAAAAGTTTGTCATTTTTATGCTCCATCATTCATTTCGCGGTGTCTAAAAATGCATCGTTTATGGTAATACTTTCATTTGTGTGATTACACGCCATAAAGATGCAGACAGAAACATGTATAATAACATCATTATGAGAAAGCCGCAATGATTACATTTAGCTTTTTATTCAGCAATTTTTATTTTATTTTAATGTTGGGCCTGTAATCATTTAGTGTTTTGAAAGTGTTTTATATTTTATTAACATTTATTTGTTATTTCTACATTTTTAATCAAATATTTGCCCTGAAGATCTAAATAAATGGAGAAATATGATCACATATGAATGAGTACATTTCTGAGTATGTGCTTTAAAATGTAAAAAAGAAATGGTTATTTGCATGTGCTCAATATATATATAACCTATTAATTGATTGAATTTGCAGAAATAATACTATGTTCATTACAATAATTATTGTTTCAAAGCAGCCTACAGAAGGTGTACATTATTGCATTACATTCAAATTAAGTTCATTCATTCATTTTCCTTCGGCTTAGTCCCTTATTTATCAGGGGTCGCCACAGCAGAATGAACCGCCAACTATTCCAGAAATGTCAACTGGCCCAGCCTGGACTTGAACCCAAAACTTTTTTGCTGAGAGTGCTAACCACTGAGCCACCGTGCCACCCTTAAATTAAGTCATAAGTTGCAATCAAATATAATACAATTAAATATATATATGGTTATCTGAATGTGCAATGATTTATTTGTTGATACGGGATTTTTGTCGTAGCTCCATCCAGAAGTGTTAATAATGAAGCCATTAGATGGCAGTATTTAGATGTTTGTGTGTTTGCTTGTATTTATCAACTGTGCTGTAATTCTGAACAACCATTGCAAGTTGTGTTATGGGGTTGTCTGGAGTTTCTCAGGTTTTATGGCTCTCCGCAGTGACTGTACTGTCAGATTTTAGTGTTAAAAGCAGTCTATACTGTGAGAACCGCTGTAAAAGAGTGACAGGAGAGGGTGAGCTGAAGGTTATGTCGGAGAGAGACTCTATAATCTGCTCAGTGTGGGTTAGAGAGGGGTGTGTCCTGCATGTGTCATTTCAGAGAGAGTGTTTGAGACAGGCGGAGAGTAGTGACGCTCCCACCCCTCACACACACACACACACACACACTTCATCATACAACACTGGAAAACACCATACAGAGGAGTTCAGAGCTGCTGGTGAGTACATACACATTTCAAGGGTCTAAATACTTCAGAAGTGACCTTGTTTTTGTACCAATTGACTTTTTAATTATAAGCCTGCATCATTTTGAAATGATTTAAAGATTCGTTATTGTTTATCTCATTGTGCCGCTTCAGAATTTCAAAATTATTATTAAGAGTCAGTTCAGGGTAGGGTTTTCAAACTTGTGTCTAAAGATCAAATTCAACACAGTTCTTATGATAGATATCATATGTTTGTGTCATTTTAGCAATGTTGCGTTCATTTTTTTTTATTTATTTATGTATACACTACTGGATCTTCAAAAAATAAAATAAAATAGACATGTTTTTGTAAATATTTGAAGAGTTTAGATGTGAAAACCTCTAAGTGCCGTCGGAAATTTCAATAAAAAATGAGCATTATTTTCAGCCCCTTTTGTTTCACTCTAAAGACCATGAAAAGAACTTATTCTTTGCCTTAAAAGTGAAGTTACTGAACTTACACACAGGAGCCTGATAAAAATCCTCATTTTAGAAGAACATTTCAGACAGCATTTAGAGATTTTTGCATCTGAACTCTTCATTTACTCACTGCGGATGCATTAATATGATGAAAATACTAAAGCAGGCATAGGTTGAAATGTTATTACAGTTGGCAATAACTCCAAAATGATCTTGAATGGTCACATGATCTTTCAGATCATTATAATATGCTAATTAATAATAGCATCCAAAAATGTATATGTATTATATTATATTTGTAATATTGTATTATTAATATGCCCAGGAAACATCATTGCGTGTCTTAAAATATTGAAAAGAAAACAAAAATAAAAGCAAATTGTAACATTTATAAATATCTTTTGATCAGTTTTAGTATCAGTTTAATGCATTTTTTGCTGAATAATTATATTTACAAAAATTATATAATATGATATGATTATATGTGATTTGAAATGATTATTAACTATTATGTTACTATCAAATGTTGAGTAATAACATTAGGATAGCCTCATGAAATGCTACGTTTTTGTTTTCAAGGTGTTTAATATGCCACATTAATTGCTAAACACACTCGTTTTCCCAGCCTTCCTCATTAGTAATAGTTTATTCTTACATGATGACTCTCTGTTAGTACATGTAAACTATGCCTGCCCGGTGTAGCTCCACCATTAAGCTCTCTCAGAGTTGTAATTCCTGTTTCTTATGTTGACTTTTTGAGTTTTTTACAAAAGTCAAGTTGTCTTTCGATGGTGGTTTGTGTGAGCTTGTATCCCATGCGCATCCTGTTGCGTTCGATGTGCTGTAATTAAATCTGCGTTCATTTCAGGCCAGTCGTTCGTAATGCCTAGGTCGAATTAGGTTCATTTCCTGCATTAATTTGTTGTGAAAAACGTCGTCTATCAGTGGACGTGTTTGTGGCGGTAAGCAGAAATCTCTAATCTGATGTCCTGATGTTCCACTGGATTACAGCGGTGCTCATTCCAGGACAGGGGAATGCTTGTTGATAGGGACGGATCAGACAAGAGCTCAGTCCTTGTAATATCTAATTCTTCTGATTTTTGTATTGGTCAGATATTTATGAAAATATAGGGTGGATGTCTTCTCGTACTACAGGTACATTACATGTAAAGTGTTCAGTGTACATGGGTCAAAGACAATATGAGCTTTCAAAATCATTAGTAACTATAATACGTGTTTTTCCTGTACATTAGAACATGTGTCTGACTAATATTGCGAAAGAAACTTAACAGGAGTTAAAAAAAGCAGAGATCTTGTATTTATCTTGCACTGTAGTTGATGACACGTGACTCTTTATAAGGTGAAGTTCAGCCCTAAAAATATCAAATAAAAAAAATAAATCATTAGTAAACACTTCTAATTGAACTTTCTTTTAAAACTTTTTTTTATTTTGTGGGTTGTTGGTTCTGCGTTAGATACATTTGGCATTTTATTGTATGCTATTTAAAAGTAAGAGAGTAGAGTGAAAATATGAAGCATCATGTCTCTCAATTATGATGTCAAGTGAAATTAGATTTTTCAAAAAAAAAAAATATATATATATATTTATTATATATAAATATATATATTTATAATATATATATATAATAGAACATTTGTGCTTTTGCTTGTACTTTTTAGAGTTACTTCACATTGATCTGTTTTTGCACTAATACCAGGCTTAATTTATTATCAGAATAATCTCATTTTTTGGTTTCTGTCCAAGTTTTAACATAAATTTGCATTTAATTCACTGGATTATCCAAAATGGGCATTACGACATAGTTATTTAATATACAAACCATTTCTGCAGAACGCATCATTGCTGATACTGAGATTTTGGAACATGCATCTCTAGGGCTGTGTGAATAGGGGGGGGGGAATTGAATTGTGATTTTTCGGACTAATTTTGATTCGATTTGCGATTTAATAAAGCTCAATTTTCTCAATAGTGTGCAGCAGACACTTTAAATGAAAGGAATACAGCATGCTTAGTGTATATATGGAAATAGTTATTAACTGTCTATATAACTATACCCTATAGTCATTATATATTTTATATGCATTAAGCCTGTGTCCATCTCTTATCAAAAAGACAGCTCTATACATTCTTATGTGATAATAGTATGGATACAAACAACTGGCAACCATTTAAATTTGTAGATGTATGTATACAGTATATGAATATAAATGTGTGTATGTATGTATATACGTGTGTGTGTATATATGTATGTAAATGTGTGTATATATATATGTGTGTGTGTGTGTGTGTGTGTGTGTGTGTGTGCACTAACCACTAGGCCATCAGCATTGACTATTTGCGTTATCTTTTATATATTCAAATCGCATTCATGTCACAGCCTTGTGATTTGCTAAACGTAGCATCTCAAAAAGACATTACGATTCGATTTCAATCAATCGCACAGTCCTATCCCTCTCTCAGTACAGTTGATATTTGTATATACAGTAGTTATGAACACAGAGAGTCAGGGTCAGCTGTTTGCCAGCTGTTGAACACAGTAGCACAAACAGTAGTGTTTTCCCTTCTAATCTTGTCATTAAAGTCTGTTTTCTTTGTATAATTTCGTTCAAACAGCGCGGGTGTATATTTCCGCCTGCTCATTCATTTCTCTGGTATGAATGTTGGCGTGTTATTGATGGTCTTCAGAGCTCAACATGTGTATCCGGCTGTTTGTGAAACTGTGTTTGACTTTCCATTCAGCTCAGGTTTGTGTGTGTTTTCGCGCGTGCGCAGGTAGTCATGCAATACAGCATGCGTCTGTTTGTTTGACTACGGACATTATTTACATTCACGTTATCTGCTGAATTGATTGCCCTTTTTTTCTGTCTGTTTTAGGAGCGTCCCAGAGACGACCTTTGACCTCCACGGGGACATTCACAGTGGCTCCGCTCTCCCTACAAGCAAGGTTTCAGATCGGCTTGATTGTTTTACATGTCTGTGTGCTGTGATGAGTCTCTGATGGGGTGTTTGCTGGTTTCAGAGCTCAGGGAAGCTGGAGATGGAGCGTTCAGGAAACAGCAGTGAAAGAGGCCTGGTGAAGCCCATGATTCGTGGAGAGCAGCAGGACTTTAGCAAGCATGATGGAAGGTAAAGACCTAATCAACTTTGTGTGTGCTTACAGTAATTGTCACTAGCTATGTTTTCATATAAAAGTGCGAATAAAATTTATGCGCAAAACTGAAATATCAGTCGAGCATCATTAAAAACCATAGAAAATTACGTCAACTCTGACACTTTCATTTCAGAACAGACTTCAGCAGAGTCCCAAAGCTTAAATCTTATATACTAGGACAAAAAAAACATTTTAGATTGTCATGTAGACCATTTCAATGTGGTGATGCCATTAGCCCATGAACATTTCCTGCTTGTTGTCAAACTATTTTAATAACTGTAACAATGCAATTCAATTATATCTCAACATTAAAACAGCCGTCGTAACGTTATTTATTTATCAATATGTGGACCTTTTAGGATTTTCGGGAGCTATGGAAATGAAAAATGTAAAACGGGAAATACATTAGGACCATTGTTATTGTTTACATCCCTCAAAATGGTCTGTAGCACAGGTATTTAAGCATGTTAACGAGAGAGTACGTAAACTATAAATTAATATAAAACTGTTGCATGCATCAAGTGCATAAATCATGACATGGACATTACATTAAGATGCCTACTGGTTTAAAAAGGCCTAGATTAAAAGATGGATGGCCAAATGAGAATTCTTCTGTCATAAACTGTAGTATAAAAACTACTTGTCAAAATAAATAAAAAAATGAAACCCTGCGAACAGAATAAATACAGGAATGGAGAAAAGAGCGCTCTGTTATTATCAGCTGTCAGTAAGCGCCACATATAACTAAAACCACGCCACGTTATTGTCTTTCTCTGTTTAGTAAGAGCAGGTTTTTATGTGTGCGTGATCTGTCAGTCACTATGGAATCGGCAGCGGTTGCAGGCATCTATATGTAACACAACTCCTTCCTTCAGTCTGAACCTGAGACACCTGAACTCGCTGCTCACCTGGCTTCAGTCCTGTCATCAATAATCCATTGGCAGTGAGCAAACGCTCACACTCCCACACACACAGCAGAGTCTGGCGTCTGCGGCGGGATGTTGTACGGCAGGATGGGAGCAGGGTCTCTGGAGCGGTGGGCGTCTGTAGACAGTGGCGTCAATCTGTCCTATCTCAACTGGTTTATCGAGCACCAATTCTTTCCCCGCAGGTCTCAGGACGGCCCGGAGCTCACTCTGCCGGCCAACATCGAGTTCAGGGAAAACTGTAAGTAAACTGCAATCTGTCTGACAAGCAAGACCCATTGATTTGTGCTGGTTTCGTTGCTCTTTGTGTGTTTTGTCTCTAACTGGGTCATGTGTTTTGTTGGCTTTTTAATGTCATTGTTTGGTTGTGTTGTCCTGGGTGTTGCAATGATACAACTTGGTGTTTCTGCATGACCCGGCTCATAGGAATGTGTAGTTTTTTCATTTGTAGTGCTGATTTTAAAGCTAAACAGACAGCTAATTATAGAAATCACTAATGGTTAGCCGCCTCAAAAATCAATGCTTGGAAACTATTGATGACTGTTAGAAAACTGTTTTTTTAGTGTTCAGCTTGTTAAACAATGATTTAGCTATTTTTTTGTTTTATTGTTTGTTGAAAATCATTCAACACTAATTCATTGTTTTTAAAAGAAAGAAAAAAAAATGGAAATGTAATATATCATTTCCTCACCATACTACTAGGTGGCAGGAGTGAGTTTTTTTGCCTTTTTTGCCTTTGCACAGATTTATTACAATTACAGCAGATAATCAAGTCATGTAATTTATTCCAATTTACATATTCATTTAATTATTTGCAAGTGTTTCTAAATGAGATCATGAAGATAAGTATATATATGTGTGTGTGTGTGTGTTAGCACTTTACTTGAAGCCTTTGTATGTAATTCACTTTTATATACAATGATTATGCCTTGAACCACATCTTACAATGCATTGTAAGATCTAAAGAATAATTGAGTTAAAAACAGAGTTATAATATCTTATAATGATTATCTATTTATTTTAGAACTTTTTGAAAGTGCATTGAAGCATGCTGTTTAATGTGTGATGCACTTTTAAAATTGTGTTTTTTTTATGCTGTGTTGTATTATGTGCTTATATTATTGCTTATATTGTGTTATGTGATGTTATGTTGTGCATTGTGTCTTGTGTTATTTGTACTGTATTGTACAAGATAATTATGTTATTGGTTCATTCAGAGATTTTCAAATGCATCACTATTCTCTCTGAATGGATTCTGAACTTAGTTTTGAACAGCAGATGGCTCTGTGTGCTTTCCAAACAGTCATACTCTGCTTGCTTGCATTTTCTTACAAATACCACTTGAACTTAAAATAACCTTTAATAAAGTTAGGAAAGGTTTAAATAAATTGTTCGATGTGATGAGCTGTGTTTACATGAATCTTATGACATAAAAGCTAATTTACGTGACTCAGCCTATTCAAAATTAGCCTAAAGCACTGTCTGCTGTTCAAAACTAACCTTAGACTGCCATCAGCCATTCAAAACTAGTCTAGAGCACCATCAGCTGTTCAAAACTAGTCTAGAGCGCCATCGGCCGTTCAAAACTAGTCTAGAGCGCCATCAGCCGTTCAAAACTAGTCTAGAGCGCCATCGGCCGTTCAAAACTAGTCTAGAGCGCCTTCAGCCGTTCAAAACTAGTCTAGAGCGCCATCGGCCGTTCAAAACTAGTCTAGAGCGCCTTCAGCCGTTCAAAACTAGTCTAGAGCGCCTTCAGCTGTTCAAAACTAGTCTAGAGCGTCATCAGCGGTTCAAAACTAGCCTAGAGCGCCATCAGCCGTTCAAAACTAGCCTAGAGCGCCATCAGCCGTTCAAAACTAGCCTAGAGCGTCATCAGCGGTTCAAAACTAGCCTAGAGCATCATCAGCCATTTAAAACTAGCCTAGAGCGCCCTCAGCTAATCAAAACTAGCCTAGACTGCCACCTGCTCTTCATATCTAGCCTAGAACACTACCTGCTGTTCAAAACTAGCCTAGACTGCCAGCTGCTGTTTATATCTAGCCTAGGTCACTACCTGCTATTCATAACTAGCCTAGAGCACCGTCTGCTGTTCAAAACTAGCTTAGACCACCATCTGCTGTTACAAACCAGCCTAGAGTGCCATCAGCTGTTCAAAACTAGCCTTGACTGCCACCTGCTATTCAAAGCTAGCTTAGACCATCATCTGCTGTTCAAATCCAAGCTCAGAAACTATTCAACAGATAATAGTGATGCATTTTGAAAATCGCATAATTGATTTCTTGAACGATTCTTTTGTCAAAGCTCTATGAATGATCATTTTTATCACAATTTAATCTCTCTACGCTTCATCTATCCCGTGATTTCCCCCATAGCCGAGGATGCCTTCCTGTCTGCCATCATCAACTACACCAACAGTTCGACCGTGCACTTTAAGCTTTCTCCCACGTACGTGCTATACATGACCTGCCGCTACGTCATGTCCAGCCAATACCGGCCCGACATCAGTCCCTCCGAACGCACACATAAAGTCATAGCCATTGTCAACAAGATGGTGAGCATGATGGAAGGAGTCATCCAGGTGGGTGTCTGCATTTTTTTTTTATTATCATATTCTTCTGATATCTAATTTTTTACAATGAGAGTTGTGTTTAACTTTGTTATTTATACTTCATACATGATGCTGTAGCTGTAAAAGTAGAGATGTGTTTGTGCAGTTGCATTATACATGCTTTTGTAGTGGTAGAGTTAAAGCTTGTGTCACTCTGCTCTCATCAAGTCAGGTCATTGCCTCAGCAAACAGTGCTTAAACTACTGCTCTCAGTGTTTCCCCTGTGTGTGTTTGTACTGTATGTGAATGTCTGTGTGTGTGTTTGTGTCTCTGTGTCTTTTGTTGTTCTTGATTCATGCACCACATTTACTCTGCAGTGTTCAGTTCGAATGCTTCTGACAGTCCCTAGGCTTACACACTGAAATGTATTGGCAGGAAAAAAGAAAAAAGTCAGTCTAATTTGACAATTTTATTTAATTAAACACTTAAATTTAACCTCGGCTGGGTCAGTTTGCATGTTCTCCCCGTGTTGGCGTGGGTTTCCTCCGGGTGCTCCGGTTTCCCCCACAAGTCCAAAGACATGTGGTACAGGTGAATTGGGTAAGCTAAATTGTCCGTAGTGTATGTGTGTGAATGAGAGTGTGTGGATGTTTCCCAGTGATGGGTTGCAGCTGGAAGGGCATCCGCTGCGTAAAACATATGCTGGATAAGTTGGCGGTTCATTCCGCTGTGGCGACCCCAGATTAATAAAGGGACTAAGCCGAAATAAATGAATGAATGAATGAATGAATGACTTGAATTTAAAATTTTGGCGTTGGAAAGATTAATGTTTTTTTTTCCCAGTTTATTAGCTTCGCCAGGGCTGGATTTATTTGATTAATAACACAGAAAAAATAGTAATTATGTGAGATATATTTACAATTTATATTATAAATTGTAATTTATTGCTGTGAGTGGCACGGTTAGCACTGTCGCCTCACAGCAAGAAGGTCGCTGGTTCAAGTCCCAGCTGGACCAGTTGGCATTTCTGTGTGGAGTTTGCATGTTCTCCCCATGTTGGCGTGGATTTCCTCCGGGTGCTCCGGTTTCCCCCACAGTCCAAAGACATGCGCTATTGGTGTATTGAGTAAACATAAGAAAATTGGCCCTAGTGTTTATGTGCATGTGAGAGTGTATGGGTGTTTCCCAGTACTGGGTTGTGGCATCCACTGCGTAAAACATATGCCAGAAAAGATGGCGGTTCATTCTGCTGTGGTGACCCCTGATAAATAAGGAACCAAGCCGAAGGAAAATGAATGGATGAAAGAATCCTGTAGCACTCAATCTATAAGTTTTCAGTGTCACATGATTCTTTAGAAATCCATAAAAAGGGTTTTATTACGAATCTTATAAAACAATTATGATGATATATATATATATATATATATATATATATATATATATAT
>CAIGQW010002287.1:201679-215282 GCA_903798125.1 Danio choprae
TGTATGTATGTATGTATGTATGTATGTATGTATGTATGTATGTATGTGTTTTTTCAGTATTATTATTATTAAGCAATTTTTTTTTCCAGATTGTCTACAGAGCAAACCACTGTTATACAATGACCTAACTTGCCTAATTAACCTAGTTAAGCCTTTAAAAGTCACTTTAAGCTGAATACTAGTATCTTGAAAAATATCTAGTAAAATATTATGTACTGTCATCATGGCAAAGATAAAAGAAATCAGTTTCGAAAAAAAATTAAAAAATTTGGGGGAAAATTATTCAGGGGGCTACTAATTTAGGAGGGCTAATAATTCTGACTTCGTCTGTACATAATAAATATATATAATTCACACATATCTTATGTCAACACAAACTTTTATTTTGAATGTGATTAATCTTTGCCTAGCACTCATTTATTTATATATTTTTACAATGCTTTATAAAGACCAAAATCACTCACACTCTTGCCTTTTTTTATTACCCATAAACCTCGGCTGTGCCTTAAACCAACTTTGCCACCGCCTCTGCTTCCTCCTGGTGTGTTTTCAGCAATGTGGATGGGCAGCATAGCTGAAGTTCTCATTCTGTGAATTCATGCCATGTGCCACATTTCTACAATGAGGCTCGCTAAAGGAGAGCCTGTGGCACCATGCCTCTCTGTGGGAAGCGGCTGTGTTTCTCCCAGGCCCGTCCCGTGCGTAAGCGAGCCCACTGAGGGCCTGATGCACACTGGAGCCGACGCATGTGGCTTTCATTCTTGACTCATCTCCAGCGCCCGCCGTTTCGCTCTGCGGTCGGCTGTGCTCTGAGAACCAGCAGTGGCAGAACCTCCCTACTTTTTTTTTCCTCCTCCTCCTCCTCCTTCTGTAGGCTCAGTTTTCTCTAGGAACGGCCATCAGATGCAGCGTGGACCTAAAGCTTAAGATTTCTTGTCAACTTTATTCCTTCATAAACTCACCTGTCTTTCCTCTCCACAGCCAATGCGGAAGGAACCGGAAATTGTGACTGTGACTTTGAAGAAACACAATGGAATGGGCCTCAGTATCGTGGCGGCCAAGGTAGGATTCGATTTTATTATTTCTTTATTTTTTGGGGGGGGGCAGGGGGGGGGATTGTGTAATATTGCTGCATTTTGAAAGTATGTCCTGTTTATGGACAGGTCTGACAGCTGAATCTTTTGGTTTTGATGTTG
Organism: Danio choprae; assembly: GCA_903798125.1. Classification (NCBI taxonomy): domain Eukaryota; kingdom Metazoa; phylum Chordata; class Actinopteri; order Cypriniformes; family Danionidae; genus Danio; species Danio choprae. Next base: position 202,876 of record CAIGQW010002287.1, read on the forward strand.
AACTAGATTTCATTTCAACACTTAAAGAGAACGGCTCTTTTCGAAGAATTTTCAGAGTAGCTGTTTTTGGTTTCTCATGGACAATAAAGTGTGGTGAATTAAAGGGATAGTTCACCCAAACATGAAGATTTACTCACTATTTACTCACCCTTAAGTGGTTTCAAACCTTTATGGGTTTCTTTATTCTGTTGAACGGAAAAGGAGATATTTTGAAGAAAGTTGTAACCATCGATTTCAATGGTAGGGAATATAAATGCTATGGAAGTCAATGGTGTTCAGCTTTCTTCAAAATATCTCATTTTGTGCTCAACAGAAGAAAGAAAGTCAAACAGGTTTTGAATGAATAAAGGTGTAAATTATGACTGAATTTTCAGTTTTATGTGAACTATCCCTTTAATTTAAACAGATATGTAAATAAGGATGTACTTTCATGAGGAACCACTGCTTAATTCAGTCAAAAGCTGGCCTGTTTGCTTCTCACACATTCAAATTCAAACCCCTGTTATAAGCAAATTATTCCTGTTTCCTTGTCAGACTGAGCTCTGTTCTACTCTGATGCTTTCACTAGAAGGAAATGTCTTTTTGCTCATCATCCCTTAACAAAACGCTATCTTTTTTTTTTTTTTTTTACTAGTTTACTGCAGTTAATGGCTTAAACTGTTCAATGCGTGTTTCCATCAGTTGTACTAGAAAGGTCAGTTTTGATGTCAACATTACAAGCTAGGGCTTTGTTTATACTCCAAACTCCTCTAGCTCGTAATCACTGATATATGCAATTTGAAGGTGGTTTCTCTGTTGCTGTGCGAGTAAACATTTCTGAATCGCTCAGATTAGCTCTTTGTTTGTCTCTTTGGATTTTTTTATTTTTATGTAAGGGATGGTTTACCCAAGAGTGAAAATTCTGTTGTTATTTAGTCAGCCTTTACTCGTTCCAAGTCTTTCTTCTGTTAAACACAAATGAAAAAATTATGAAGAAAGCTGAAAACTTTTCAGCTTTCTTCAAAACGTCTTTACTGTTTTTAGAGAGTAAAGAAGCTGATAAAGCACTTGTGGGTGAGTAAACAGTGAGTAAATGTTCATTTTTGGGTGAACTACAGTATCTCTTTAAGTTCAGTAGCTATGTTTCACCCCTTTCTGGTGGACAAAAGTGCCTTTTTTCCCCCTACCAGATGTGCGTCAGGTTCAGGGGCTAACAGGAACTGTTTATTTTCATAGCAAACCCTCCCCTTTACTACTTCTATTTTCATCTGTGAACGTCTCTGAGGAAGCATAGAGGTAGAACTGAGGAAAAGAAGAGGTAAAAATGGGAGGAGGAGGAAAAGGGGGAGTGAAGACGGAGTGTAAGGCACGCTCGGGGACAAAGGGGAGGATCTAAAACGGAGAGACGGTTTGTCCCGGTGTGAAGGTATAGCTGGGACACAGCTCTAAAACTTTACCTAACTGTTTAGCGAGTCGTGGGAGTTTCTCTTGCATAACAATCTGGATGTGTGGTATTTCCTACTCTGGCTTGATATTTGCATATGGCGTTTAGCATGTAGCCAACAAGTCGCTCCTCAGTAGACCTGCCTGCTTTTAAAAGAGTTGGATAAGTTTCCCTGGACTGCTAATAGTTAATTCCTCAGTTCAGTCTGGACTCTGCAACATGTGGTTCTCTGTGGTCGGGAAGAAGGAGCCGGTAAGAAACTTGACATGGCATGTGTGTGTGTGGTTTTTGTAATCTGGGAAAGTGAGCAAGTAAACTCTGAGAGATTAATAGTGCACTAAAAAGGCATCACAGAGTTTTTTGGGTTGTTTATGGTTTGCTGTCAGGATGGCATTTTACTGTTTGTTTGCATTACTTCATGCGTTGGGTGTCATGAACTACAAGTGGTCAATTTAATTTCTTTGTTACTTTAATTAATAATATACTAGCGAATGCTTATTTATACAAGCGAAGTATATTAGCACATGCAGAAAATATTATTATGGTCAATGTTCATTTCGCATGTTAATATTCTTCTTTTGTATAAATAACCATTAGTTAGTATGTGTTATAAATACTCCTAAAAATGGTTAATTTAATTAGGAAATATGCCATTTTTTTATATTGCTTTTATTCATAATATACTAATGAATTCTTATGTATACAAGCGAAGTATATTAGCACATGCTGAAATGATTATTATGGTTAATGTTCATTTCTGCATGTGCTAATATACTTTTTTTTGTATTAATAACCATGAGTTAGTATGAATTATAAATTAACAAATACTGGTGAATTTAATTAAGAAATATGCCATTGTTCATTGCTAGGTGGTTTTCAGTTATAATATACTAACTAATGATCATTTATACAAGAGAAGTCTATTAGCACATGCAGAAATGAACATTACCCAAGATTTAAAAAGAAATATGAATTCACCTAGCACCTTATTGTAAAACATTTGAGCTGACAGATTCTGGTAAATCTGTCATAAGTTGTTCAATTGAATAGGTTTTCTAATATTCTAAGTAGTATTTTTCTACATATAATTATATAGATGGTAGTTGAGGGCATGCACACCGGCTTATTAATTCCGGAGACTTGTTATCAAGTGTGAGAAAGCAAGGTTTAGCTAATGTAAACAGAGTCATGCGACCAGACTGCACAAACATGCTCGTTGTACAGATGGTACATTCACTTCATTGGAGCTCACCACAGATTTCAAACCGTATCAGTTTATGTACAAAAACACACATAAGAGTGCATGAATGTGCATATCTCCATTTCATCATGTGTTTGTACGTCATACGTTTCATCCTTAGATGTGCGTGGTTGTGCGCATAGTGGTATCTTGTAGTCAGTCACAAAGATAATCCTTACAAGCTTTGAACATTGAGTTCTCCATCATATATTCCAGTTTTGACTTCAATTCAGTGGGGTCAATCCAGCGCTACCATTGCATGGCTTGATTTTCTCAGGCTGCAGATGTTTGTGCGATAACAACTCTTTTGGGAAGGGGTTGCATTTCAGGGGGAAGAACAAGGGAAATCCTGACCTCCGCTCTTCACACTGATGACTGCCTACATTGACATGTTAACACTTCTCTAGATGCGTTCTGCTTCAGCACCAAAATAATTTTTTTAACCACAATCATCAAAAGGCTTTGGGATTGAACTTTTGCTTTTAAACATCTTAAAGCAAAACTCCATTTAGTGTTTGTTTGTGTACTTGGTGTGTCGCACAATAGCACGCTAACTTCCTTCTCTTTGGGCTTCTTGATCTCATGTACGACAACAATGGAAGGATGTTTGACTCCCATACACAAGGCTGGATTTCCTGAGGTCTCGAAGAGTGTAGAACAGAATGTGATCACAGCATGGTGTCTCTTAACCTTTTTATTCATCTGAATCGATCTGAAGTGACACCCATGTGGTCACCCGCTGTGGAAATGTACCAAAGACGTGACACACAGGTTCAAAGTATAGCTTGGCCATAGATCATCTCTTAAGGATCATCTCTTTTAGTTGCTCAGGATGAGTTTTTTTTCACGGATGTACCCACAGTGTGCCAACTGCATTTCATACTCAAAAACTAGCAAGAAATTAAATGTGAGTTTTTTAGATGTTAGTATCAGTATGCTAGTTTTTAGGATATCTATAAGCTAGTGCACACCAAATTAGTGTCAAAATTCGGATTTAGAGGATATAAAACCGATATAAACATGTAAAGCTTGTAGTTTGTCACTTTCACCTAAATGGATCAACGGTTTTATTCACGCCACCTCATACTTCAGTTTCGCATCAAATCTTGACCAATCAAATGCTCTCTAGTATCTTACATGCCCCGCCCCTTTCAAGACGCTTCTCATTTGCTTTTCATTTGATGCACTTGAGCTCAACTACTCTCACTGGCAGAGCAGTGATAAAATCCAAATGCTATTGGCTGATTTTTTAAAAGAGAGGAGCTACACTCATGTCCCACCCTCTCTTCATGTATCAGTGGAGATTGTCAAACATTGAATTAAAAAGAAAATGCACATTTCAAAGCACTTCATGGGACTTCTAACAAAAGTTTCCAAGTAAAGATGCTTTATTAGACTGTCCTTCATCAAGATGATTCAATTTGTGTCATTGACTCACTGCATGTCCAAAGAAAGTGGAAGTGGAAGTAAGGAATTCGGTGAACCATCTTGTATTTATAAGTTTAGAGATGCAAATGGAGCTGTGTTATTTAGAGTATGAGGATGATACGAAGACTACGTTTATGTGACAACAATGTAGCCAAAATCTGAAAAGTTTCATGTATACACAAAATTTTCCAGTGCTGGCATCCTCTACGTAAAGCACAGTTGAAGTCAAAATTATTAGCCCTTTGGACTTATTAGCCCCCTGTATATTCTTTCCCCCCCATTTCTGTTTAATGGTAAGAAGATTTTTTCAACACATTTCTGAATATAATAGTTTTAATAACTAATTTTTAATAACTAATTTTTAATTTTATCTTTGCCATGATGACAGTCCATAATATTTTACTAGATGTTTTTCAAGACTCATAGTATTCAGCTTAAAGTGCAATTTAAAAAAACTTAGCTAGGTTTATTAGGCAAGTTAGGGTAATTAGGCAAGTCATTTTATAACTTAAGGGGGTTAATAATATTGACCTTAAAATGTTTAAAAATAATAATAATAAAACTGCCTTTATTTTTGCCAAATAAAACAAATAAGACTTTCTCCAGAAGAAAAAATATTATAGGAAAAACTGTGGGAAAAAAAAGTCCCTGCTCTGTTAAACATAATTTGAAAAAGAAAAAACAAAACAAACGAGGGCTAATAATTTTGACTTTAACTGTATGCCAGATTAATTGGTGGTTCATTCTGCTGTGGCAACCCCTGATGGATCAGGGACTAAGTCGAAGGATAGTGAGTGAGTATACACAACACTGTTTTCAAAACGATCCGCATTTACACATCCATGAAAACTACCAAATATGTTGTATTATGTATGCCAGGCCAGTATTTATCTGTAGGGGAAATATCTATAATATGTATAATTGAAATATGTATAATTTGCTATGTGTATATGATGTGCGTCCTCTTTTGGGTTTTAGTGTGAAGTGACCAGACTTTGCTGAAGCGTTATAAACACTAGAGCAACAACATTACCACATACTACGCCATTGTTTTGTGTTTGCGCTTGCCTTTATCTACACCTCACTAAACACGTACTATGCATGCGCATGATGTCATCGGTTTCAAAGAGTCTGATTTTGTCTGTTTACACGGGTGTTTCAAAAACGTCCCCTTTGAAATACATTTTCAGATTTCACGAAAACGGAACAGTTTCCCATTTTTAGCTGAAAACGTAAACAGCCTCTTGTTTGTTTGTAAATGCAGCGCTTAATACTTGAATTCACAATTGAAGGCTTAACAATTGAAGACGGTAATCATACTTGGATAGAGAAAAATCATACCAAAACAAAGCTTATTTTAGGAGGTCGAAACGTCTTGCCAAAGAAACTTCCAACGAGTACCTTCCATTGTTATCTGCTCCTTGCATTATAGGTAGGTGTGTTTTGTTACTCCTTTTTAGATGTCTTCTGTACAGTGTAATTCTGATCGTACAGTGTAATTCTAAAGTAACACTGATGCAGTTTTCCATTGAAAATACTGTAAACTCTTGTTGAGTGTGTGTTTATATTAACTGATGCAATTACTGATGCAAATATCCACATTGCTTAAATCAGATGCTTTAAGTCACGTTTTATCACCAGTATACTTTGTTTATTTTATTAAGAGTACACATACCACACATTTTCTAAAATGCCATACTCAGCAACATTCTCTTAATACCTCTTAACAGTATATTGCTGTTAAACATGTTTTACCCTTTAAAGGTCCCATGAAGTGCTTTGAAATGTGCATTCTTATTCGATGTTTGACATAATCTCAACCGAAAAGAGAAGAGATGGTGGGACATAAAGGAACAGCCAATAGTGTTTTGTTTTTATCACAGCTAGAGTGGTTGAGCTCAAGCGCATCAAAAATGAAAAGCAAATAAGAAGCGTCCTGAAGGGGGCGGGGCATATCAGACCCTAGAGAGCATCTGATTGGTCAAGATTTGATGAGAAGCCGAAGTATGAGGTGACAAGGAAAAAATCGTTGATCCATTTAAAGGGAAGTAAGCTTTTGATGTTTATATTAGATTTATATCTTATAAACCTGGGGTTCTGGAGGTCCGGTGTCCTGCAGGTTTTAGCTCCAACTTGCCTCAACACTCCTGCAAGTATGTTTTTAGAAAGCCTAGTAAGAGCTTGATTAGCTTGCCCAGGTGTGTCTGATTGGGGTTAAAGCTAAAATTAGCAGGACACCGGACCTCCAGGATGGAGATTGAGAACCCCTGTTTTAATGTGAATTTTGTCGCTGTTTGTAGCACACTAGCTTATAGATATCCTTGAAACTCACATCTAAAAAAAAACAACAACTTTATTTTAATTTCATGGGACCTTTAAGAATCAGGGCTATTTTATGTTTAAGCAAAGGATGTCAATCTTTCACATAAAGCCTACCTCCTTAATGATGTAGTGACTCATGTCATGGACATACAGTATTTTTTCCTTTGTATCTAAAAATGGAGCCGTCTTCTAAACGCACGGCCAGAGGAGCGTGAAAGACGACAGACCTCTTTGTTTGGTATTTCTTAACTGGAGCAAGCAGCCCAAAGTCTGCAGATCATTAGAGATGGAATGGAGGCCACTCAGACGTGATGAAGACCCGTCAGCTGAAAGCAGCTCATTATTGAAAGCCTCTTGTGTTAGTCATATTTTGCACCCACTGTTAGACAGCCTCGCCACTCCATCTGTCTTCCATCCGTCTAGACGTGACTGCGTTCAGGAGCAGACTACTGTCCCAGACTGCTTCTCTGTTTGTTGTGGCTAATTAATTGGGGCAGGAAATTATGAAGTTTCAGTCAATGGATGTATTTTCTGTTTACTTAGCGCACAGTGGTCTCCGCCATTTCGGTCGGAGGTCAGACCCTGCCTTGACTCCTTGGGCTTTTAACAAATTATTTTCAGCGTTTATGCCTACACGTACAGCTCCCAGAGGACTTGATTGACCAATCACATCCACAACCATAAACCTGTAACAGGAAGCTGGCCTACGAGTCCCCAGAGAGCATGCCACAAGTGTTTCAGGGTATAAAGAGGGGTGTGTGTGCGAGTACTAAACAGTTCAGCTCTACATTTGTTGCAAAGCACTTGTCTTTTGCCAAAGCTGGGCTTCTAGCTTCCTGTATTTGCAACAGCAGGTTTGGGAAGCTTTTCCGTAGACAGGAAGAGTCAGGGTGGGGCCTAGAAGCTGTAGACTTTGTTTGCTTGCTTCATAGGGTTTTAGGAGCATCAAAGGAAGCTAAAACTCTGTGGTTTGAGCATCTGCTTCAAGTACTGTTATCAGTGAACACCTTCCTTCTAATGTCTAATGTCTGCACTGCAGATGCACGCTTATTTTTGCATGCCAAGGTAAATATATGCTTGAACTGTCTTTTTTGTGGTATTGTTTTGTGTGGCCAATGACAGGCTCCAAGCAAACAGACTCCATTTGTCCGCAAGTTTACTGACCTCTACCCTCTGACACACTGAAAGACAAAATCACCTGCTGCTTTCAAATAGCCTGTAGGTGTAATTTCTGTTTTTGCTTGCAATTAATTTAGCTCCTGTGAAATATTATTTACAACTTAAGATATGTTCTCATTCTTAAATTTGGATGTGCCAGGTCGTATATTAGCTGTGGCAATCTTCTAATTGTCTGTGAGCTGTGCTTCTGGCAGTGTCCCTGGAAAGATGAGTGTGAAAACAACCACACCTAGAATCCTACAACACACGCTTAGCAACATGCACACTTGCACAAGGGTGTTGAACTTGCTTGATGTAAGGTGTGGTTCTGTGTTGTGAGAAACACCTGATATCTTAATTCTGTATTGAATAGTGTCACAAGGAACTTTTCATTTAACTATTCAGTTCAATTCAATGTATCTTTATTTCTATAGGGCTTTTACAGTGTAGATTGTGTCAAAGCAGTTTAACATAGAAGTTCTAGTAAATTGAAAATGTGTCAGTCCAGTTTTCAGAGTTGAATTTCAGTTTAGTTCAGTTCAGTGTGGTTTAATTTTCACTGCTGAAAGTCCAAACACTGAAGAGCAAATGCATCGATGCACAGCGTCACAAGTCCCAAACCAAGCAAGCCAGTGGGTAGGAACACACTTCACCAATTGACGAATGTGAAGGGGGAAAAAAACTTGAGAGAAACCAGGCTCAATTGGGCATGACATTTTCTCCTCTGGCCAAACTTCTTGTGCAGAGCTGCAGTCTAGGCTGGATGTTCATCGTGGAGAAGCTGCAGATGTTCAGGCTAGTCTCATGCTCTTCTCCCCTCCATGACCACCACAGCATCTGCTCAGGATACGGCCTGGTCCAGGATTACGAAGACCTCTAGAGGTCCTCGATGGTTGGCATCATTTCTTTACAGGTCTTGGATCACATCAAGTTACATACCAACCCACCTCTACTTATATTGTGTAGATCTCTTATCCAGTCATCTATTGAGTTGCTTTTTCTAACCCACTGACTTATCCACCCACCATCTTACTTGCCCATCCACTAACTTATCTGTCTACCCACCCACTTCCCTATCTACAACCCCAACACACACACACGCACACACACACGCTCGCACGCACGCGCACACACACACACACACAAATACACTAACACTTAATAATGTATAAGTACTCCAGACATCCTTCTCTGCACCCCACACCTCCCCAAAACAAAGGAAAAAAACACACATTTAAAATTGATCAGAATACATAATTGCATTACTTCATTACTATGTAAATAGGAATAAAAACTACTGAAACTTGTAAATGCATCATAAATGTCCATGTCGGAATGATGCATCTTAAATAATTGCATCAAGTTATTTAATAAAAATACATATTGAAAAAAAAACATTATTCTTTACATTTTCCTAATATTTACAGCATGAACTTGTAATACCACCTGACAGCATAAAACCTACCCAAGGTATGATGCGTAAGCATGGATAAGCAGCTAGCAAAGTGCAGCACGTGTCTGTGAGAAATTCGCTATTCATGTAAGCTATTTAAAACTTAACTGGGTCAGTTAGCATTTCTGTGTGGAGTTTGCTTGTTCTCCCCGTGTTGGCGTGGTTTTCCTCCGGGTGCTCCGGTTTCCCCCTCAGTCCAAAGACATGCGCTATAGGTGAATTGAATAAACTAAATTGGCCGTAGTGTATGTGTGTGAATGAGTGTCTATGGATGTTACCGAGTACTGGGTTGCAGCTGGAAGGGCATCCGCTGTGTAAAATATAAGCTGGATAAGTTGGCGGTCCATTCCACTGACGACCCCCTGATGAATAAAGGGACTAGGCCAAAGGAAAATGAATGAATGAATTGTATCTAATTTTCCAGCATCAGGGAGCCACTATGAAAATGCAAGAGCTTCCGGGATGTCTGCTAACCATACTCACCACTTGCATCTCATTTGCTAGCTCACTTAAAATTCAATTAAAACTCAAACTCGGACTCTGAATATTTAAATGCAATTTAAAAGACATCAAAGATTCGATTTGAAATGGTGCGCAACCCTGGCAAACACATACACTTGAACTAAGTTTTTCTTCAAACTGCTCTGTCGTGACAATGGTTAAAAAGTGACCATGGAAGACGGTTAATTCTTGTGCCCCTTGTGGCAAAACTGAGAATGCAACACGTTTTTGTTTTCAATCTTTTTTTTTTATTTCATGTGTATTTGAATGAAAAAATCCTTCATATTGTACCTTCAATCAGCTACCATGTTGCAAAAAAACAGACTGACCTGTATTTTTTCTTCTCCATTTGTTTCCATCCTTGGGGTTTGAACTTGCAGAGGGTTTGTACCTATTACTATTTGTTGTTGTTGTTGTTGTTGTTGTTGTTGTTGTTGTTAAAGGAAATAGCTTGATGATGCTATTTTTAGTTAAACACTTAAACATTTTTTTTAAGCTTTTATATTACAGAGGCTGCCTTAATAAAAAGGCAAACAACGTGACTTTTTGAACCTTTCAGCACACAGTAATGAACTCTGGTAGTATCACGTCACTTGTTATAAAAACAGTAGCAATTGGTTCTCTTGTTAACATCCATCTGTTTTTGATCAATGGCTTTTATAGACCTTACTCCTTTTCATGTTCTGCATGCCAGCTATTCCAGCTTTGATCAAAGCCAGTTCAGCGCAGGTTTCCTGAAGAAAGGTCGTCTAAGTTGCTAAGAAAGAGAGAGCGATCTGTCCCGCTGAGTCTGCACGAGACTCCTGCATCAGTCCTGTTCAGACGGCATGAAAACAGTCCCGCCTCAGAACTCAACCTCAGGCCTTCTCGTGTGTCCCTCACCGCAGGTTCACTCTTTAATGTGGAGAGACTGGTTTTTGAGCGGTTGTTTCTCATCACAGTGTAATACATGCTTTCACAGTCTAATCAGAGAGCTTTTGGGCTTTGCCAGGAGACGTGTATATCCCGCAGACAAGTTAGAGCAGATGAGGAGTCACTAACCTGCACAACATGGGGTCTCCGTGGCGTCTTAAAAAGTATTAAAAGTTGATAAATCAATTTAGAGAAAAATAAAAAGTCCTAAATGCTATTTTACAAGGTATTACAGTTTGTATAATTTAGGGTTGTACAGTTTGTAGTTGTATGCTAAAGTTTTCTTGAATTTAATCTGCGAATGTTGGGCTGCAGTGTAGTTTATGAAATCAGTAAAATCCTCCTAGATTGGGCCTATAGATATATAATATATAATGGATATCGCACACAGTCCTTGAGCACGCATCAATGTTGTCTCCAGATTTGTACAGTGCTTCCAGGACAGAAGTCATTCAACCACACTTAGTCAAGACCGAAGCCAATGCCGGACTTCTGCGCTGCGTGCGGGTGTAGTAATAAGCAAACAAAGGCTTTTTTTTTTTTTTTTTTTTTACAATTGTGTATGTTTCGAACTTTTGTAATAAACAAGTGTCAGCGAAAATGTAAATGAAATGTAGATGTGTGTATATATACAACAAGATGCTGGTACCAGAAACTTGCATTATTGTCGGCTAAGTGAACTTTGTTTTATCATGAGGGTGCTCAATAACATAAGTGCCTGTGCCTCAATGTGCATACTTTCCACCCTAAATTATTGAATAATAAAAATGTTATATACCATTTAGAAAGATGGACATTATGCAGATGACTCAGGAATATCGATGGATCACACAAATCGTTCATAACATGGAGATTCATTCACAAACGAATCGCTCCTTCAGTTAGAATTAGAAGTTGGCAATGCCCATGCGATCACTTAACCATCGATGTAGAAAAGTGATGTAAAATTATAATTTTCATAATTAAAAAAAATATTTGCATACTGGGGAGCAGGAAAACCTCCGATCATAGATAAATGTATATATCATTGCTCCAGATGGCCAGTCCGCCACTGCACCTTGGTCTCACATTCTTTTCAAAGGAGCTCTACCCTGTACCAAAATATCGGCTCTATTGACGCATTCCTTCCAATAGAGAGAAATAGCGTAGGCGACATCTAGTGTATACATCTATGGATTTGACCTCATGCTACTTTGTTTACTGCAGTAAATAAGGCAAAACCATTATTCCTTCTTTTCTATAGGCTCCCCCTGCTGGATTAGCATTTTTATTCAGTAAATGAATAATGTTTTTGTTAGGATTAGTCTCTTACAGTCAGTATTTAGTAAATATACTGTTAGTTAAAATGTCGCCAATGTTACCGGTTGAAACCTAAAGTTAGGATGAGGTCTTGAAATGTATGAAAAGAGTCCTAAAAAAGGTCTTAAAAGGTATTGAATTTCATTCTCTGATTCCTGTATAAAGCCTTCATGGGCCTACTGTATCTCCGATTGATAAGAGGGAGCCAATAGTGTTGCAGGCCTCTTGTGAAATGGCATATGCAGAATTCCTGGACGATAGTGTTAGGTACTGTACACAGTGTTGGGTAAAAATTTATTTTATATTATTATGTATACGATACACATTATTTTTTGGTGTTTTTGTTCTGTTCTTTAATTTGAATGTGAATGTCATAAAGGAGTGGAAAATGCAACGGCAGTAAGAACGGAAGTGGGTCGGACAAACAATTCTTTTGACCACTTCATGTATTGTTTGGAGACAGAGAGACAGACAGACAGATTCATAGATAGACTGACTGATTCATAGATAGATTGACTGATTCATAGATAGATTGACTGATTCATAGATAGACTGACTGATTCATAGATAGACTGACTGATTCATAGATAGATTGACTGATTCATAGACAGATAGATTGATTCGTAGATAGATAGATAGATAGATAGATAGATAGATAGATAGATAGATAG
>CAIGQW010002287.1:215292-254647 GCA_903798125.1 Danio choprae
AGATAGATAGATAGATAGATAGATAGATAGATAGATAGATAGATAGACACAGACATATAATAGCAGAATTTCTGTCTGATGGCACCTGATTTACAGTCTTTTTATTAATTTTTATGGTGTCACTGATTATTTGAATCGGTTGTCCAAGGTAACACAATCACAGCCAATCAGAACATTTTTGTTTAAAATGAACATACGCAGTGCATTATTTGAGACATCGATGGGATTTTACTAAACAAGACCACTCATGTAGCATACAGACTATAGAATATATGAAGAAACCATGCATTTTACAATAAGGGCTTGATTAAATCCATCAGCACTATTGAGGAGGAACACTTTTACAGCAATTTTGGTTAATGTGCTTTTTTTCTTGTATATTCTTTTACATTATTAATTAATGAAGATGTATAAGTTATGTTAATCTATTACAAGCCAACATGAATTATGTAAATACTCATATTTTATCTTTTAATTCATTTTTAGAAGATATAAAAATAAACAGTTAAGTCTATTACTACTTATATATATATCTATTATATAATATATTATATTAATTCATTGCCATTTCACAATACCTACTATTTCTATAAACATATATACATTTAATGTTTAAAATGTAACTTTGTCACCGAGTTTAAAGCAAGATTAAACCAATAATTAAACTGCCTCTAACTCTGGTTACCTGTAAGTTGTGTTTCGGGTACTGTATATTACAGATTCAAGTAGCTTTCCAAAACATGGTTAGTGTTCCCGGCATAATAACCCAACCCATCTCTTCCATGAGGAAGGGTCTTTGTTCAGGATCATATCGCATCAGCCTTACGCATGCAGAACACAAGTTACTGTTAGTGCTGCTATACTGAGGCTGAGCACATGGCGGTAGGTTGTTTTTACTCATCTGTAACACAAGATGATTTATGACATGCGTTTTCATTCATTTTGATCTTTTCATCACCTGTTCTCACAGTAAACCGGATTTGCAACATTCCAATAGTGCTATTGCCACTGCTGTGGTAGAACTGAGATATTATTATTATTATTATTATTATTATTATTATTATTTTAAAATTATATATTTTATGTACCTTAATTTTGGTAAATGTTGCAAAATTAGTTTGTCATTTTTGTTAATTGTTTTTTTTATTGGGCTTTTTTCAGATTTGCTTAATTTAATACTGTAATAATTATAATGTTAATAACATTTAAGATGAATTAAGTTAGAAATGGTTTTAACATTTATTTATGTATTCATTCATTTATTAATTCATTCATTTATGTTTTTAGTTAACTGTAACATTATGTTGTGGTATCATCTTTTTTATTATTATCTTTGTGATTTACATGTAAACTACACATCATTCAGTATTTAGTTACTCCACCCTTGCTGCATGCTTTCCATTGGAAATGTGTGGCTTTTCCATACTTATGATTGCACAAAACTATTTTCATTGTTAAAAATTCAGTTTCATAATTGGCATGGCCTCAGTCATTTTTGGGGGGCCTGTTAGCAAACAGAGCATTTTGATTCATATTTCTCTTATATGTGTGGTTAGGTCTTGAATGTTAACTGAGAGGGGTATTGATGTTATGGGTGTGTTTGATTTGTATGGCGTGTTTATGCCAGTGTAATGTGAGTGGGTTATGGGGGTCTGTGGCTGACTTTGGCTTTATTTCAGAGGGCACAATAAAAGACATGCCGTTTCCCAGGCAGATTCTGTTACTGGCTTTCCTGATCCATCGTTTCTGGTCAACTTTGTTTAGGTTTTTCTGACTAGCATGAACAAAAATGCAAAGTGGTTATAAGAAAAAGGGTGCCTTTTACATACCACTTAAGTTGAGTGCTAAATGCTTATTTAAATGTGCTGTAAGTACGTTTTTGATAACCTAAAGCTACTATAATAGGTTTGTAGTTATTTAACAAACATGCTATGTTAACAGGCTTGTCTGAAAAACAGTCTTGAAGTCAGTTATTCTTCTTTAAAACTGAGGATCCGATTGGAATCAAATTCAACTTAAATACAAATTTTATTAGTCACATACAGAGTCAAAAAATGTAAAATAATAACAATAAGAATCTAAACTTGGAGAAATAAAAGTTATGCGATAGAAAATAAAAGCAAATATACACTATTGAAAGACTTTCGATAGAGTATGTGGTTGTAGAAACAAACTAAAAGCATAAAAATATAAAAGAGCTATCTATATAAACAGACACATAGAAGTGTTTCTAACAAAGTGCCTATGCATAAGAGAGGAAGGAGTGTATCCTATAGGAATGACCGTCTTTGTTTTGATCTGTCTGACTCCGCCCCCTGCCAGTTTAACCAATTACATTTTGGCACCCCGGGTTGCCTTGGCGGAGAAAAGGTGCATGTCATTTTACTCTTGAAAATGTGACCATGGGATGACAATAAAAGTGAAATGAGATGCAGATTCAGTGTTTATTTTACAGTGTAAAGGCTGGTTAATACTTCTGCGTCGAGTGATCGGCGTGGCCCACGGTGCCTGCCTTGCGCGTAGTCGTGCAATTATACTTCAGCATGCTGTTTGTGTTGCTCTGCTATAATACTTCCGAAACACTAGCTAGCGGTAGGTTTTTATGTTCCTCTGTGTTTGACACAGAAGTATAAATCAGCCTTAGGCTTGATCGTCAGGCATGCTTGCTTCTCTTGATGCCATCAATCTGGCAACCTGCTCTCAGATCTGAGGATAACAGGCCAGGTGGGAAAAAAACCTATCCAATTGGGCTGCACAATATTCCCATTGCAATATTTAGTTTTTCTGCAATATATATTGCGATATGAAATATATTTCACCAGATATATTTATCAGATGCCAGAATATCTCTATTTGTGCAGATTTCATTATTTCAGAATGGTTGTGCTGATTTTATAGGTCAGTGAATCTGCATAAATGATTTTAAACAAGATTTTTAGGGAGGGAAAAAAAGACAAAACAAGCTTTATCTGCTACATTTTCTGATAAGGCAAATATTTAAACATCTAATGTAAATCTTAACTACTAGCTACAAATGTTATTGTTTCTTGTGCATAAATGCTTTAGGCTAACTTGATTTCTTTAGCAGAAAAAACTAATGCAAATGATAAACTTTAAATCCACAATAGTTAAATTTGCCATTAATCTGTAAGCTCCTGGTCAACAATAACCCATAC
The DNA here is from genome assembly GCA_903798125.1 of Danio choprae. NCBI lineage: Eukaryota > Metazoa > Chordata > Actinopteri > Cypriniformes > Danionidae > Danio > Danio choprae. The sequence continues at coordinate 218,469 of CAIGQW010002287.1, forward strand.
TTGACATTGAAGATTCTTCGACGTGACAATTGCAGATGTGCACATTGCGATATCCATGCTTAAACGATATATTGTGTAGCTGAACTTGAACCGGGTGTCAATCCCACATGTACAGCACATTTAAAATAGTGAGTACATTTACCTTAAAATGAAAACGTACTCACTATTTACTCACCCTCAGTTGGTTCTAACCCTTTATGAGTTTTTTTTCCCTGTTGATTAACAAAGAACATATTCTGAAGAAAGCTTGAAAACCTGTAGCCATTGACCTCCATAGTAGGAAAAACAAAATTACTGAACTAAGCTTTAGTTTATTTTTAATAACTTTGAAAATAGAGATTTGTAGGCTTAGAGAATAGAGTTTTAAAGGAATGTAATTGTAATTTTTTGATCAATTGAATGCATTTTCCTTGCATAAAAATAAAACCCTACCGACCAAAACATTTAAATAAATAGATAGACTATTGTTTATGCTTATCGAAATAAGAGTTATGTAATATGTAATTAGGTTTTTTTTGCAAGCTTTTTGTTTGCAATTGAAATCTAATGTAAATCACTGTTCCTGAGACAAAAAGTGGCTGCAGCGCTATTTTTTTCCTATGTTTGTGCAGATTCTAGTTTGTCAGGTGGAAGAGTATGAGCAGTTTGTGTTTGAGAAAGTAGCTGGGAATTGAATACAGGCCTTCCTTTTTTTATAGTTACATTTTAGCCTGATCCCTCTTTAAATAGAACCGCTGGCAACAAGTAGGGGATTTTGGGTACTTTCTTGCTCAAATAGCAAATCCAGCCTTAGGGAAAAACAAAATAAAACAAACGTTACTAACTTGAAAACGCAGACCCCTTAAAAGCTTAAAGTCAGCTTAAATTCAAGTTATGGAGCATTGTGTGTTGGGATGGAGTTTTGAGCATTTCAACAATCTCAAAAGAAGAAGTTCTTCAATGAATGCATTGCTGTATCCTCAACTTAATTACTAGATTTAAAAAAAGAGAGAGAGAAACATGTAATGGCATTTAGGTCGAGTTGATATTTCAATGGCTGCACAGTGCAACAGCCAGATGGCCTGTGCCAGACAATGACCTCTGACCCGGGATATACAGTCAAGTATTCAGAGTGGGTTAAATGTGGCTAGGTTGAAAAACAAGGTCAGATCCGGACTGAATATATGAATGAGTTTATTTATGAGAATGTCTTCAGTCTGGCTGCAGATTTATAGTCATTCTCCAGCGCTTTCCACAGCCTGTTAATGATATTTGGTTCTTTCTCATATTTGCTTTTTGTTTTGTGTTTTCAGGGTGCCGGGCAGGACAAACTTGGTATTTACATCAAATCTGTTGTCAAAGGAGGTGCGGCAGACATGGTGAGTTCAATTTGGTTGATTTAGTGATGTTTTTCTATAGGCGAGTACACATGTTGTGACCTCAAGTCATCTGAAATGTCTGACATGTACAATACATTGAGCCCAAACATTGTTAGGGGTTATTTTTCAGATTGAAACTGCTTGCCAAAGGGTTTGAACAGGTGCTGGAAATAATTGAAAATGCTTTAATCTGGTTTCTAAAGTGCTTAGATTTTGAATAAAGTGCATAAGATTGCTTGAATATATAAATGTGCTGCTTTCATAATAATTGATTTGACTAAATATGTAGTAATTAACTGTTTAAATAAAACAAACATTATATATTTTTTTGCTTTGGGATAAAATGAAAAGCAAATCCATGGAGATTACCACTTCATGAGTCAACATGTATGAAATTAAAATGAATAGAAATTTAAGATGAAAGAGGACACTTTTAAGATTAAGACATTTGAGATCACTTACGTGTAATTGACAACAAATGACAGCAAGTGACAGTAATTCAATGTTGGGAAAATGCAATATTATTATTTTTTAGAATACTATACTGCACTATAGAATACTGTAACATAAATCAATTTCAAAATGTTTTCTTTTAGATATTGAACCATGTCGTGTTGCTGTCATACATATAGTACAATTATTTGGACTTATCCCTACAAATGTTCATCTTCAACGTCAAATGCCCTCGCCTTTTGTTTAATAATTGCTAAAAGCCTTATAACACTAAACTGGAAAAATCCTTCTCCACCTAGTTATGTACATTGGATGCATGAGCTGATGCAGTCTATTCAAATAGAAAAGATTAGGTATACAGTTTACAGCAATACTGAAAAATGTGACACTATTTGGCAACCCTTCCTTTCACATTTTAAAAATGGAAACAAAAATAGATAGATAGATAGATAGATAGATAGATAGATAGATAGATAGATGACCTATTTTCTCTGCCTCTGGTTTAGTTATAAATGAAGAGCACAGAAAAAGTATGCATATTTATATATATTTTTTTTCTTTTTTATTAATTTAGTTATTTTTATTTAATAAATGTGTTAATTATTTACTGCTGTACATTTTGCATATTTTGTATTTATATATTTTTCTGTATTGCTGTACGGCCTAATATGTGTTACTTTCATCTATAATGTTATTTTATTTATTATTATTATATACTTTTAATTTGTGTTTTGGCCTAAATATAATTTTTGATGCAAGAATATATAATTGTATTGTTTGATTCAGAGAGGAAAAAAATGTGAACTAATTTGGTTTTCTGCTGATAGATTGGAACAGTTGATGTCTTGTGATTCTTTGTATTTAATACTGTAACCCTCTGACTAACACGCATCAATGATACAGAGTTAAGCTAGGATACTGTTACAAATAGCACCAGAAAAGCATCTTGTAAAGTGCTGGAAAAGTTTGAAAGTACTTGAAAAGTGCCTACATTTGACTTTGGAAAAGACGTAAGAACCCTGTGGCCATAGCAAACCACACAGAAAACACTGGCACTTTATTTTTTCATAATAAAATAAATTATACATTATGTGCCACAACTTACCTGTAGTGCTGAATTGCAAAACTCATGCAAACATCCACATTGCTATGATCCGCTACTTTCTTAACTGCTGTGGGATGTTCTCTAGCAATGTATCGCTGCTGAGGTATTCAAAACAAATATTTAATCATAAATGAAGAATGAAAAATTCCTGCTTTTATTGGAGTTTCTCATACTTGCTTTCAGTGTTTTATCGAGCACTATACCTGAAGATACAAGTTTATATTACACACATTGATTGTAGGTAGCATCTTGATAAAAGGTCAAACTCTAGTTTAGCCTTTTTGTTTTCAGGTTGTTTGACTTTCTGTTTTCTCAAATGTTTTTCTTCAGGATGGGCGTCTGGCTGCTGGAGACCAGTTGCTTAGCGTGGATGGACGTAGTCTGGTCGGCCTCTCACAGGAAAGGTAATTCTGGAGCATTCAGACCTTTAATAATGATGTCTGTAGAACAGGATTGAATGTAGTTGAAACAGACTTACGGTAAAGCATGCAATATCCGGCTAAATGGAAGAAGATGGGCATCTCAGTTAAATAAACAGCAGGATTGCATGCTAAGAGCATTTCATTACACTGGGCTAGCAAGGACTGTGTTGTTATACACACAATCAAGGACAAAATTGGTCATGGATAGAGATATATGGAGTCCTCAAAGCAAAAATTCATAAAAGGAAATTTGGTTTTAAATATAGTTTGTAAGTATTTTGCAGGATGACTGACAAGGTAGATTTTATGTGTTTGCACATATGCTTTATAAAATAGACAAATACTGTATAAACCCCTTAATGGAGAAGTTAATTTCAGACACTGATGATTTCACGAAGTATAGTCTTGGATTTAACTTGCAAGCATCTTTATTTTAGTCTAACATTTATACTGTGGCTAATCTGTGCTTTACGAAGCAGCAAAATGCTTTTCACACATTGACTTGCGTTTAAGCACCTTGCGTGTGGTTTTGAGATTCAGTGGACTCAATGAAACTCTTAAATCTGTGGATTTCAATGAAATGAGAAGCATATCCCTGGAAAGGCTTGTGAATGGACGCAACAGAAGTTGCCTTTGGGATTGGTTCCAGTGGCCATCTTTTTGAGGCATTTGTTTACAGTTAGCTGACGGCTAATCCAAACACGCGTACTATGAGATTAGTCTTTTTAAAGCATCTCTCATGGGATTGCGAGTTTGCATTGGTAATGCTTTGAACATTAAATTCATTCATCATAGTCTGCAGTTTTGTGTTTGACTCTAAGATGTCTCTGTCTTGTAGAGCGGCAGAATTGATGACACGAACTGGATCTGTTGTAACGCTGGAGGTGGCTAAACAAGGAGCCATTTATCACGGTCTGGCCACACTTCTTAACCAGCCATCCCCCATGATGCCTCGTGGTAAGCACAAACTATGGGACGAACACAAATACTATTTATTTTTATTTTTTTTAATTTTAAGAATGTTGAGTCTTGCAAAAAAAAAAAAAACATTATAATAATCAATGCCTGCTGCAATGTCTGCGTGCTAGCATGAGTAATTCCTTAAAGAGGTGTAAACAGTGGCATAGCAGACAGGCACGCACAGGGCACACACTGCTGTGTTAGTTCATTTGGTCATTTTCTTGAATCGAACTGATGCTTGTTAACCAAATAAGTAGATTGTTCAGTTTAATTTATTGACCAATAAAAATATTATAACCCATTAAATTCCATACACAAAATATGTTTTAATTAAATAATCCATACGTTATTGAACACATTTTAAATAAGAACTACATGACAAAACTGTCCTAATTCTCTCTCTCTCTCTCTCTCTCTCTCTCTCTCTCTCTCTCTCTCTCTGTATGACCAAAAAAATAAACAAATAACCCATTGTTTTTACTGTTAGTGACAAAATCGTTTATTGTGCTGGATACAGTACCTGGAAAGGAAACCTAGAAAAGAAAAATGTTGAAAAAAGGGATCATTTCATTGTCAGTCAAATCAGTCAAAAACTGCCTCTTCTCTTTGGCTTTATTAAATTAGGACATATGTCTGTACAAATCTTTTTATTAAATTAGTTTATATTTAAATTGATTGAGCTAATCTCTTTAAATTGATTGAGTCTTATTCTCTAATTGTTCATTTTGTCATGTCTGTGAAGCACTTTGTTCAACATTCATGTTGTTTTTACTTGCCGGGTAGTGTTTTTGATTTGGTGAATTGTGGGAAATTGTGAATTGAAAATTTCCACTTTATACAGAGTGTCAGATTGATATTGTTGGATTTCTCTTCTTCATCTGTGCAGCGTCAGACCGTGGTCGTGGAGACAAAGGAAAGATGAGACCAAAGAGTGAGGGCTTTGAGCTCTACAACAACTCTGTGCAGAACGGCTCGCCTGAGAGCCCACAGGGCACGTGGGACACCTATCCTGAACCAAAGAAGGAGGACAGGTTATTGAAGAACCGAGCAGACCATCGCTCAAGCCCAAATGTGGCCAGTAAGTGTGCCTTTTGACATTTTTTTTTTTTGTCAGTAGCTATGTTTCCAACTGAAATATCTCATCAAACAGTTGCGAATAAAGCACTGTTTCCATTCAATGAGTCAAAGAGAACCAAATCGTAACTTTCTGATAAACTGGCAGCAAATATCACAAAGAAAAATGGAATTTCCAAAATGGTTGATGTTTTTGGTTTATTTTGTGTTCATATGTTAGTGAAACTGTATCAAAGTTTGCTTGAAAGCAGACTATAGTACCAATATTTTCAGCAAATAGGGTCAACTTTTTTGGAGTGCCCCAAGGTTTGTATAACAGCACTCGCATATATTCAAATGAGCCGCTTTACCAGAACATTATAATTTAATCAAACCTGCCATCAGTGTTGGAGAAAGTTACTTTTAAAAGTAATATATTACAATCTTGCATTGCTTCTGAAAATAATAAGCCACTAAATGTGGTAATAATTTTTTTTAAGGAAAGTAATTCATTTTGTTACTTTTGCATATTTTTTTTTTATATCTGAACTGGCCTAATGCTTGTAACTATATTAGACCCTGTATTAGATCAAAATGGTGCTTCTACTAAATACTGAGCAAAGGGTCTGAATACTTAGGACCATGTGATATTTCAGTTTTTCTTTTTTAATAAAGCTGCAAAAATGTCAACAATTCTGTGTTCTTCTGTCAATATATGGGGTGCTGTGTGTACATTGGGAAAAAAGAAATGAACTTAAATGATTTTAGCAAATGGCTGCAATATAGCAAAGAGTGAAAGATTTAAGGGGGCCTGAATACTTTCCGTACTTTACCTGACAAAAGCCTTGTCGTCAATCTCAGTTGTAAGAGCAACAAATAATAACTTGACTTCTAGTTGATCATTTGGAAAAGTAGCAGAAGGTAGATTTTTCCGATGAAGGATCTGTTGGACTGCATCCCAATCATCACAAATACTGCAGAAGACCTATTGGAATCTGCATGGACCCAAGATTCTCACATAAATCAGTCAAGTTTGGTGAAGGAAAATGGTTTGGGGTACATTCTGTATGGGGACGTGCAAGAAATTTGCAGAGTGGATGGCAACATCAACAACCTGAGGTATCAAGACCTTTGTGCTGCCCATTACATTACAAACCACAGGAGAGGTAAATTCTTCAGCAGGATAGCGCTCCTTCTCATACTTCAGCCTCCACACCAAAGTTCCTGAAAGCAAAGAAGGCCAGGGTGCTCCAGGATTGGCCAGCCCAGTCACCAGACATGAACATTATTGAGCATGTCTGGAGTAAGATGAAGGAGGAAGCATTGAAGATGAATCCAAAGAATCTTGATGAACTCTGGGAGTCCTGCAGGAACGCTTTCTTTTCCATTACAGATGACTTTATTAAGAAGTTATTTGAGTCATTGCAGAGATGTATGGATGCAGTCCTTCAAGCTCATAGCTCATAATATTAATTCTTTTTCCACTGCACCATGACTTTATATTCTATACTGTACATTATTTCTGTTAAGTGACAAGACTTGTCTAAGCAAAGTGAGAGCTTACTGTCCTAATTAAATAATTAAAAATCAAGGCATGATCATATTTTATTTTGGTAAAATAAGCATAGTCTAGACGCCTTTGCCTTTGATATAAGCCACTTCTGATACCAAATGATCAACTAGAAGTCAAGTTATTATTTGTTGTTCCTAAAACTTGGATAGGCAACAAGACTTTTGTCAGGTAGTGTATATATAAACTTTATTCCTAATGTAAAGCCATTTTATAATTGAAAAACCACTGTGGGTCTTTTTTTATTTTAATTGTAATTTATTTTTATTTTTACACAAAATGTCATGCATATCAGAAAATTAAATGCAACAAACATGTAATGGCTTTGGGAGCACAGACGCTGTTTTTTGGTGGAAGTACTGAAACAGCTTGATGATGGACTTTGGCTGAGGGATTTTAAAATGCCCAAAAAAACTTTTCAGATGTTGTGCAATGTGGTCGCTCCATTGGTTTGTCCATTAATGCTGTCCAATCAAACCCCAGATCTGACACTATAAAGCAGATTGCGCTGTATAAATTGGCTACATGTGGTCGCCTATTAAAACCAAATCATATGACTTTTGTTTTTGATGCGCATGCTGGAATTTATTCAGTAAATGTGTTTCCGTTGTCGTTAATGCACTTTTTTTTATGGGATAAAAAAAAGCATGCATTTGAATATTCAAGGTTCATGCAAATGTTGGCTTCCCATTAGGCATTTTTTTATGTGAATAGGTGCATTGAAAAATAGCTTCTCTTGCTAATTTGTGTCAATCCAGTAACATTTCCATTTTACCTCATAGACCAGGCTCAGAGTCCAGGTGGGAAGCCTGTTTATCCGGGAGCCCCAGGAAAGATCACTTCAGTCTCGACGGGTAACCTCTGCCCTGATGTGAGTACACGTTATCATTGGCACCTCTCAGATGAATGTCGCACCTGTACGCTGAAGGTCTCATTAGCTGGTGAATTGAGCATTTTCAGCACTGCTGTTTATCATAGCCACACTGCTATTGAATCTACAGTGAGACTTGTGCTCTGCCCAACTAATTAATTTCATATCTTTACTACATCAAAAGCATCAAGCGAAAAAGTACAATTTTTAAAAATCCTGAACAAATGATGAAGTTTGTTTTAATTATTCAAAAACACACAATTTAAAAAGGGAAGTCCATTTGGTTCTTAAACAAGTAAAAAAGTCCATCTGATTCCTAAAGCAACTTAGATTGTTTTTAGTGAGTCTAAAAAAAGATAAAGCATAATCAGTTCACAATTTTTATAGCATATACTGGATCTTTCTTATTGAATCAAAAACACAGCACATGATAAAGTTCACATCCATCAGTTCACCAACTTCTACGTTTTCAAGAGTTGAGTATTTTTAACACATCAAAATCTGATCAATATCTCTCAATATTACCAATTTCTTTCTTAGCATATTGAATGAAACAAATTAATCATTTTATCTTATGGGATAAAACGTTTGTGCTACTCAGTTGTGCGCATATATTCTTATGAATAGTTGGATTGAAAAATAGCTTCTCTTGCTAATTTGGCTCAGAAACACAGCACATGAAAAAGCACACATCCGTCAGTTCACCAACACATACGTTTTAAGAGTTGACTATTTTTAGTGCATCAAAATCTTATCAATATCTTTCAATATTATCAATATCTTCCTTAGCATATTGAATGAAACAAATTAATCATTTTAGAGAACCAGTTACATAAAGCATGAAAAGCAAAGTGCAAGCAGTTCCTAAATAAATAAATCTCATGAATTACTCCTTTTTGAAAAAACCTATGATTTTAGTGGAGCTTGTATGTAATTAGCTGTAGAGGTTTCTTCTTTTCAGTAAATCAAAACCACACGGTGGTAAAGGATTCCAAATCAAAGGACTGTAATGCACTGGTTCATTTAATGAATCAGACACATTAAGGAATAGTGAAGAGCCAATTTGCTAAATCTTTAGTAAGTCAAGTTATTAAGGAATGTGCAATGAAGTTGTTTAAAGTAACAGCATACTTGATTGTGAATAATTAAAGGTGCTGTTTGCAAGTTTTTGACCCTTTTAAAGCCTCAAACATCTCCAAACATAATATGATAAAGAAACATGCTAAGTGAGCATACTTGTTTATCTGAAAAGCAAGGCTAAAGTCAGTTATTCTGCTTTGAAAATGTGCGTTCCGTGTTGGAACGTCTGTCTTTGTCGCCAAATGCCAGTTTAGCCAATTATATTTCAGCACTCTGGATTGCCTTGGTGGAAAACCACGTATTTGATTCAGCCAGGAAGGCTCTCAAACTATGCGTCCGTGACTGAAAATGTGACCTCCGGTGAACAGTAACAGCCTGCAGATTCAGAGTTCCACATGAGGTGGTTATGAATTAGCAAATAATATAAATATTACAAATGTAAACATTAGGTGAGTAGATTATATTGTGTTGTACTTTTATAACAACACGCTACGTGATGAGATTGTGATTAAGCAATTTGGCTATTTGCACCAACAGGAAAGAAATGTAAGTACAGCCATTCAGAAGCACAGAATAGTGCACTTACTGCACTCAAACTAAATGGCAAGGTTTATAATCTAATTAATACATATTAAACCTCTTTAACATTATTAAATGTAGATGCCGAATCACTGACATTTGTTGGTTTTGAGTCACAGTTTTAAAGTTCAATTTCAAACGGTTTATTTCATTTTCAAGATCTGAGGTGAACTATCTGCTGCTGCTTTCAGTAAATGTCATGTAAAATGGCATTCAAACTCTCATTATTAGCATTTAACACTGAAAAAAAGCACGTTAGGTGTACCTGAGATGATGATTGTCAAAGTTTTCTGTTGTTCAGCTGCAAGAAATGGAAGCTGTTTCTAAAATATACATTTTTATATTCTATATTTCATTTCCATATTTTAATATGGAAAATATTTCTTCTATCGCGTGCCATTGTTTTTAGTTAGAACACAGTTTAAATCAGCCTTTAGCCTTGATAGTCAGGCACGCTCCTGTTGGTGTTGTCAATCTGGCAACCTGCGCTTGTGTGAAGTCGTCAGAGGAGGGGCCGAGTGAAAATGTGTTTTGTACCAGGAGTTTAATACCTAGTTCAACCACTGGGTGTCAAACTTGCATACTGCACTTATAATCAATAAATTGCTTTGGATAGAAATATATTCTGCTACAAGAAAAGAAGTAAAATTACTACCCTAGACTTTTGGGAACTTAAATAAATTGCAGTGAACCTTGTGAAGCAAACTGAAAGTGAATCCTGGCGTTTTGTTATGCCACTCAATTACATGGAAAAAACGTCTCATTACTAAAGCATCCAAAGTATTTTATAAAGCCTTTGAAATATGTAGAAAAGTTAGTGGTGCCTGTAAGTTAGTAGTGTCTTTTACACGCATACAGTAAGCACATAAGAATAGTCAATGCCGAAAGTTGCGTTTTCACATGTTGTAATTTGGTAGTCGTCTTAATGTGAAGTCTCTTGTGGTTTTAATCAAATCACTGTAGACTCTCAAATCTAAACCCTCACCAGAAATTGTATTTTATTTTGTCTCTTAAACCACAGTCTAATAGAAACCTGATTCATGAGCGTTTGTTGTGTTCTTGGTGTAATTAATCCTAATCACATCCATAAGCACTAACTGATTGTGTAATCACCCTTTGATTTACATTGCTCTGATCTATAACCAATGATAATACACTGACTACAGAACAAAAGAGACTGTCACTCAGCCTTGGCACCGCTGAAAATGTTAAATAGGGTTAATCAAAACAAACCAGATATCTGATTTAAATGCTAAAACATAAGAGAGGAAACATTATTTCATCACATATGGTAATGTGAGGTTAAGAAGACATTCTGGCAAAAAGTGACACTGAAATTTGTGGTCCTGGCTTCGTTCCTTTGTTTATAATGATCAGATTATCACTTTAAATTGATTGACATTTGTATAGTTCTCGCAAGACATTTAATAGCATTTTGTTGGAAGTGCATACTGTAGAAGGTCTATTTATCGATCATTGGGCAAAATATTTGTCAAACTGTATTGCATTGGAAAAAATAACTGATACTGTAAGTGTTTGATGTTTGAAAGGGATGATATCATAACGTTTGTGAATGAGGCAATGAGTGTGGGACCGATCAATAATGAAACAAAACAATGTTAAGTTTGTGCAGTCTTTAATTAAATGGAGAAAGAAATGCAAATGATCAATAATAAGAAAAGGCTATATTTACTGTATTAAACTAATGAAAAATTCTAAATGAAATGAACATAACAAAACAATCCTTAAAGCTAACCTCTAAACTAATACAATAAATAAAATAAACTCAATCTTAAATGTATAACACCCTACCTTAAACTAATTACGCTAAAGAAACAAAAGCTTATTCCAGTTCCCAAAACAAGACAAATAGCAAAATATCAAACATTTAGATAAACAGAACAGTCAAAAAGTGCATTTTGTGTATGGAGTTAATGAAAATATCTACACTAATAAGGTTTTGACCCACTTCAAATGTTGACTAAAGTTGTCTTAAAAGCTAAACATAAAGCTCTGCTGGGGCATAGGTTTCTCCATTCATTTAATGTAAATAGATCTACTAAATAATATATTAAATTAATAAAATATTATTATTATTATTATTATTATGGTTATTATTCTAAATAAATAATAGCAATCAATCCTAAATCTCACTGGGAGCCAATGTAAAGATCCAACTGGTGAAGATATTTAAAGATCTCTTTAAATATTAATTTCTTAAGCCAATTTGACAGAACACAAGTCATCTTGTTTTTTATTTAACTTGCATTACTTGCACAAGCATTGATTCGGTTGTTGCTTAGAAAAAAAAGGCTTTATTCTCGGATTATCATTCTTATATAATACACTAACACAGTGTTTCTCAACCATGTTCCTGGAGCTCCACCAGCACTGCACATTTTCTGTCTCCTTAACCAAACACACCTAATTCAGATCATCAGCTCATTAGCAGAGACTGAAAGACCTGTAATGGGTGTGACAGACAAAGGAGACATCCAAAACATGCAGTGTTGGTGGTCCTCCAGGAACGTGGTTGAGAAACACTGCACTAACATATAAAGCAAATTGTAACTTAAAGCTTTTACTGGAGCACAGCTAGTTTATAGGGTCTAGCAACGCCCTTGTGTACCCATTCTTGTTTTGTTTTTTTATCCACTTCAAATGTTCACAGCTACTATATATAAAATATATATATTTTTAAATTTGTTCTTGTCTCTGTTTCATGTCTTTTCTGAGTAAAAATAGGCTTTAAAAAGCAGCTGTCTAATCCGTCAATACCCGGTTTGTCCCACAGGAGGAGCCCTCTCCACCCCGTCCAGAGGCATATCCCATCCCCACGCAGACATACCCGAGGGAATACTTCACCTTTCCAGCCTCCAAATCTCAGGACAGGATGGGCCCTGGCCAGCCCTGGCAAAACAACGAACCAGAGCCTCTTCCCCCTATGGATAACCACTCCAACAACAGCATGGCTATGCAGGTTAGCCTTTTTAGGAATTGAATGCATACAAGAGCTGCACTGTATCCTGGGGCCACAGTCATGTTGTGAAACACGCACAGCATTTGTAAAACTATAGTACTGTGAAGTTAATATTACTTTATGGTAGCATAAAGTAAATATAAAATATGTTTACGTGTATTGTTTTAGTGTACAGTTATTTATTTATTCATTTTATTATGCATATTATCTTGCATTGTTAAAATGCATACTGCTGTTAATAAGTTTGGATTTTATTCATTTTAATAATTAAAAAATATATATTAATGCTGTTATTAAGATGCTAAAAAGTGTCAGTAAACACATTTATAATGTAAGGAAAGGTTTTATTGCAAATATTTGTTTTTATCCAAATCATTATTAATAATAATAATGAAGGATTATGTGACCAAAAAAAGGAGTAATTGATGCCGAATGACAATTTAACTTTGACACTTGACAGAAAACAGTTTACATTGTAATACTACTTCATTCATTCATTCATTTTCTTTTCGGCTTAGTCCCTTTATTAATCTGGGGTCGCCACAGCGGAATGAACCGCCAACTTATCCAGCATATGTTTTACGCAGCGGATGCCCTTCCAGCTGCAACCCATCACTGGGAAACATCCATACACACCCATTCACACACATACACTACTGACAATTTAGCTCATCCAATTCACCTAAACCGCATGTCTTTGGACTTGTGGGGGAAACCGGAGCACCCGGAGGAAACCCACACGAACACTGGGAGAACATGCAAACTCCACACAGAAATGCCAACTAACCCAGCCGAGCCTCGAACCAGCGACCTTCTTGCTGTGAGGCGATTGTGCTACCCACTGCGCCACCGCGTCGCCTGTAATACTACATTTTTAAGGACTTTAATCAAACATATGTAAGCTTTGTGAAAGACTTTTTTTTTTTAACAGTTAAAAAGTATAGTGATCCCACACTTTTAAAAAAGCTTTTTGAGTTTCAATTATTTGACTTATTTTCAATTGTTGTCATTTCAATTTTAATATGCATACTTCAAAAAAATAAAAATAAAGATTGCAGTGCTTTTTTTTTATATAGTTTTTTCGAAATGCAATGTTTATTAAATGTGTTTATTTTAAATGTTGCTAGTTTGGCTTGCAAAGTAATTCCTACATTGTCAATATTTGATCATATTACTTTATTTTTCCACAAAACAACTTTTAAACCTGATATATATTATGCTTTTCAACATTTTACACAGCAAACATGATATTTTTTGCACAAATATGAGAAATAACTCCCTTCTGTCTGTGTGATTGTGCCCTCTTAGCGGGTGGTGCGCTCTCAGGAGGAGCTGTGTGGCATGCCGGGCAAAATGCATTATTTATTAAATGTGTTTATTTTAAATGTTGCTAGTTTAGCTTGCAAAGTAATTCCTACTTAGTATTTGATCTTATGACTTTATTTTTCCACAAAACAACTTTTAAGCCTCATGTATTATGCTTTCCAACATTTCGAGCAGCATTTATTATATTTTTGCACAAATATGAGAAATAACTTCCTTCTGTCTATGTGATTATTCTCTGTTAGCGGGTGGCGCGCTCTCAGGAGGAGCTGTGTGACATTGCGGGCGGGTACCCAGGTGAACGTCTGCGCCAGGAAGACTTGATGCTTCTCCAGCAGCAGCAACAGCGTGAAGCCGAGTACCAGCGAGGTGTTGGAGAACACTGGAACCACCAGGTGTCTTCCTCAGTGGAGTCCAGCACCTCCAGCCAAGAGCACCTCAACTTCTCCTCATCCTCCGGCTCCAGGACCCAGGGCAACCACAAGAGTGGCCCAGGCCGCTGGAAGACCCCGTTGGCACCCCATTCTGGCCCTGTCTCCCAACCCTCCCGTTCAGACCTCCCTCCACCTCCACCTCCTCCACCAGCACACTACGATTATGAGCCACAAACTGACCTGCCGCTTCCACCACCACCGTCAGCTACACAACAACAGCAGCAGGCTGCAGCCGACCGCAAGAAACGTGAAGACCAACAGCGCTGGTATGAAAAGGAAAAAGCCCGTCTTGAAGAGGAACGAGAGAGGAAGAGACGAGACCAGGAGAGGAAATTGGTGCAAATCCGAAACCCTTCAGTTTCTGGTCCAGTTATGCATAATAACCAGCATGGCCCAGTGCCGCCATCTCCACAAATGCCTCCCATGACAGTTCCCCAATCATACCTTCCTCCAGTCCAACAACCTCCACCTCCACAACCGGCTCGACCTGATAAACTCTCCAGTCTTCCTCGCCAGCCTCCACAAGACACCGTAATCCGGGACCTCCTGCCGCAGCAGCAGCCGCGCACCATCGAGAGACGCGACCTGCAGTACATTACCATCAGCAAGGAGTTATCAGCCAGTGACAGCCTGTCACCTGACCCCTGGAAGAGGGACGCCCGGGAGAAACTGGAGAAGCAACAGCAGCTTCATATCGTTGACCTTCTGGACAAGGAGATCCAGGAGCTGCAGGCCAAACCGGAGCGCACGGCTGAGGACAACGACCGCCTGCGCAAACTCATGCTGGAGTGGCAGTTCCAGAAGAGACTGCAGGAGTCAAAGCAGAACGAGGAGGATGAGGAGGAGGAAGACGATGAAGACGTGGACACCACGCTCATCATGCAGAGACTGGAGGCTGAGAAGAGAGCACGGGTAAGCTGACGTAGGAAATGAGATGTGTAATGTGTGGATATTAAGAGTTAATATGAAATAACTGACATGGTTGCTGGGTTAATGTCATTTGCTGGTCATTTTATGAGGAGTTTATCTCAGGCTGTGTTCATCTGAAGATTATTCAAATAAAACCAACCATTAGCTGTTAATCAAATGTTGTAAAGGTACACATTTTGGGTTAGTTCAAGTGAAGATTCTGTTATTAATTACTCATTCCTGTGTTCCAATCCCCTGAGACTTCGTTCATCCTCGAAACCCGAAATAAGATGTTTTAGTTGAAATGCTGGAGCTCTCTCTCATCCTCCATAGACATTCATAGTTGAGAAAAGAAACCAAATATTGTCAAAACATTTTAACTGTAATCATATGAATACATTAGACTTTTACAGTTGCTGGAGGTTTTTTTGTGCACAAAAGTGTTCATGGTGGTTCATATGATTATAGCAGAACCACTGATGTCACGTGGACTGTTTTGACAATGCTTTTGTTACCTTTTCTGGACTTTGAACATCTCAGGACCAAGGTGGATCAGAGAGCTCTTTTTTTAATATCTTAATTTGTGTTCTGAAGATGAACAAAGCTCTTGCATTTGGAACAACAAGAGGAGTAATTAAGACGGAATTCAGATGAACTAATCATTTGAAGTAAAAAAATAAATACAAATTCTGAGAAGTGTATTAAATCTTTTTTTAAAAATTGGAAATTTTGGAATTTCAATTATATCTCTTGGTCACAGATAATTGGAAAAATCTAGAAAAATAATGTAAATTCTAATGTTATAAACACTAAATAAAGATTATAAAGGAGCAAAAAGGATTTTTAAATTAAATTCAGCATAAAAAGTGATTCAGTAGATTTTAATATGCATTTAATTTCTATTCTGGCAAAGCTGAGTTTTCACTTGCTTGTGAGATTAATAGTCCCAAATTTATTCAGAAACATTTCTTAACAAGGCATCACATTACTAATGCTTTAACTTTATACTTCAGGTGCTAGCCTGATAAATGCTTTTGCATTATACCTTTTTACTGATGCTTGTACAGACGATTGAACATTACTGCTTTAGAAAAAGTCCTGCTCGAGTACATGTATTTCTCATTGCAGCAAGGCTTAATCTTTTGGTTATGCAGCTCTGCAGTGCTGTTTAAAGTTGAGGTTTCTGTATGTTCATAGTCTTTATTTCACAGTGAACAGCAGGACCGACTTGCGATGGAAGCACAACCCGGGATTCCCTGCGCGATGCTTTAGTCTCAACTGTTCTAATGATTGTTTTGCCATGTGCTCCTGCAACATGCCTATGTCATTGCTTTTCCATGCTGCACTGCTGATATATATATATATACACTGCGCTGATGGAGGGGAGAAGCAGAGCTTTTGGATGCCAAGCACTGGACACCATACCACTGCTTGCACCAGCATCAGCCTGCCCTTCCAGATCAGTACATCTCTCCTGATCTCATCTGCCATTCAAAATCTGAGACTCGTTTACTTTACAGAGACAGAATCATTTCTGACCTTGGCTAACCAACCATGTAGCATCATTTAGAAACATTTGAAATGCACTAATCATTTCTTAGTTCATTACTTGCATTAAATGATATATTGATTATTAATTAGAATAACAAAGATGATGAAGTATTAAGATAAAATAGACTCATCCCTTATTTTCTTTTAATTATTAGAATTGTAAAAGAAATACTTGGTAATATGAAAATGTAATCCTTGAATTAGATAATTCGATCAAATGAATTGACTTGCCAGTAGAATAAGACTAACAAATGTAAGGTTCTATAAATAAGGATATACAGTTGAAGTCATAATTATTGGCCCTCCTGTGAATTTTCTTTCTCAAATATTTCCCATATGATGTTTAACAGAGCAAGGAATTTTTCACAGTATTTCTGGTAATAGTTTTTCTTCTGGAGAAAGTCTTATTTGTTTTATTTTGGCTAGAATAAAAGTCACTTTTATTTTTTATTATTTAAACAACTTTAAAGTTAATATTATTAGTCCCCTTAAGCATTTTTTTTCCCCGATTGTCTAAACAACAAACCATTATTACACAATGAAT
Organism: Danio choprae; assembly: GCA_903798125.1. Lineage (NCBI taxonomy): Eukaryota > Metazoa > Chordata > Actinopteri > Cypriniformes > Danionidae > Danio > Danio choprae. The sequence continues at coordinate 235,661 of CAIGQW010002287.1, forward strand.
TGCCTAATTACCTTACAGGGCTCAACAGTAAGAACTACCCGATGGCCTTTGGTCAGCGTGTGAGATGCTAGGGACAGTAAACAGGATTGGCTAGTGCTGCCTTGTCACTAAAGTTTAATTTGCCTGCGACTATTTGTCAATTGCGTTTAAATACAGTACAGTCTTAGAATCGAGAAACAGTTTGTGCTTTTAAGCCTTTAAATGCTACCTTCTCTGTGATGTCGTAAGCTTTTCAGTTCCTCTTCTGTGATTGGATGTTGTGAGCACGTTATTTTTTTCAGAACCTGGTGACAACCAGTACAGCGAAGAGGCGGTAACATCAAATTATGAGGCTAAAAGAAAACACGACTGTTTCTAACGTCTTGGAAGCATACATTTACATGGGTACAACACAACGTAAAAAATGAAGTGATGTTTTGCACAGTTAGCCATCAAGTTTGGCAAATCAGCCACCTTTTGTTAAATAATTTATAACTGCAATAAAATAGCTGCACATTTTCCATACTGCTCTTTTTGTTTGCATAACACTTAGAATTGTGCTCATTATCCATTTAATAACATTTAAAAAATATTTTAATTTTACATTCACAGACATTATTTTTGACACATTATTTAAAATATTTGGCTAAGAGAAAGCTATTAACTTTGTTTTTTGCTGGGGCCAGTTGAAAAATCCTTAGCGTTAACCCTGTCCTAACTTGCTTTGTTAACCTAATTAACCTTGTTACGCCTTTAAATGGCATTTTAAGCTGAATACTAGTATCTTGAAAAGTATCTAGTAAAATATTATGTTTTGTCATCATAGCAAAGATAAAAGAAATCAGTTATTAGAAATGAGCTATTAAAACTATTGTTTAGAAATGTGTTGAGAATTTTTTTTCTGTTAAACAGAAATATACAGCGGGCTAATAACTCAGGAGGGCTAATATTTCTGACTTCAACTGTATATATAAACGCACACACAGCCATACATGCATATACATGCACACAAATACAGTATATGTAAATTATGGATTGTGTATATATAAATAATGCTTATTAATAACTAACAGCTTAATTAGTGTCCAGAAAACAGCCTATAATAATCTTTTAATGTCAAAATAGTGAAAATAATTCAGTCTTTCAATTTCTTGATGGGCTGGCATGTGTGCTGCATTTCCAAATGCCTACTTTTTTTGCTTTCCAAGTCTCTGAGACCCAAAGGTCAGCTCTCAGAAGTGCACTAACATTGTTTCCTCCAACACCTGCCGTAACTTCACGTCCACCTGAGAGTCAGCTGTGTGTCGCTCACTGCTGGAAGCTGCCTTTATAGCACTACATCTATGAGGAGTCGGCAGGTCGAGCCGTCTAAGGGAAGCTCAAGTGTGTTTGAAGGGAAATATTGCCATTGTTTCAGTGGGGGGGGACGTGGAATGATGGGAAAAATTCCTCATCAGCTGCAGTGTTTGTCGAAGGGAAGTGAACCGCTGGCGATAATCAGACCCATACTGCCCTGGAATGTTCCTGGCAGCACATCACTGCGTCCCGACCCACTGCGCCAGTTTTTTTTTTTATTTGTTTTTTTACGTTTATCTTTTATAATGGCGCTTTTCCACTGCATGGTATGGATTGGTACGGGTTGCTTCAGCTCACTTTTGGGGAGTATTTTCCACTGTGTACAGTACCTGGTCCTTGGTGAATTTTTTTATTTATATTTTTTTTTTTGTACCGTGTTGGCTAAAGGTCTAAAGGGATGAACACTGCAGATCATAGATTAGCCAGAAAGAATCATCACTACCTACGTCATCAGCTATGTTTCCATCCACCAGTTTTTGTAGCAGAAAAAAGCTTAATGGAAATACCAAGATGCGCATATATTTTGAAAAAAGCTTGTGCATAACGAGTAGGAAAAACTTTTAATTTGATCATAAAAATGCATGGAAACGCACTTACTGGAAAAAACTATATTTGCGTCAAAAAAGTAATGTGGTTTGGTTTTAACAGAACGTGATAAAAATGGTTATGATGTGATGGCATTAATGGTGTTGGAATTATTTGCCAATTCCATGCGTGTTCAATAAAAAGTCAGGAGAGGATTTTCTTCAATGCAAAAGTATTAGTAATTTATTATATACAAATAAATAATTCGATATACAGAGCTCTGGGTCACGTCTGTCCCTTACATTACACCAATGCAATGCAAGAATTACATTCGGGAGGTCTGCAACCACTCTGCATTTCCCCGACTCCAGTATTTATACACAACTGATATTAAAAGGTGGAGTTTTGGTGGAATCGTCACTTGTCAATCATTCTGCAGTTCTCTGGCGGCCGCACACAAACATACTTCCTTTTTTCTACAAACTACACAGTGTTAAACGCATAAAACTTCTCAACAGCAAATATTCTGTTTCAGCTTTAGCCCATCTCTGCTCACAGGAAGTCTAGCTGTGGAGCTAAAGTTAATTTTAAACATTGAGACATTACCATCAGCTGCATCTACTTCTGCAAAAAAATGCTAATTAACATTCAAGCATGTCACAGAGAAGACGTTTGTTTAATATATCACTAAGCAATACATATATTTAATAAAAAGTAAAAGAGACAAAAGTAATATGAAATAAATTCCTTTTTTCCCCACATTGGACAAACCACAGGAATGACCACATTGTAAAACATCTGAAATGTTGTTTGGGTCATTTGTAAAATTCCTCAGCCAAAGTCTGACATCAAAGTGGTTCAGTATTATTTTATTACCTGTAGCGTTAAGTCTCTAAAAGCCATTGCACGTTTGTATCGCTTCATCATCTGAAGCGCATGTAATTTATTATATGAGAATATTCTTATTTAATATATAAGACTAAAGCGAATTTCTTTTTGTGATATTTGGCACCAGTTTATCAGGAAGTGACAATTTGGTTCTTTTTGACTCATTGGATGGAAACAGGGCTTTATTCACAATGGGGTTTTTTGTGCAATATTCGACTTTTGCTCATTCTAATTCACATATTTGGATGGAAACATAACTATTGAATTTGCAACGTGAACAACTAGATTTAAATAATCAAACCAAGCCAACTGAAAGAGGCACCTTAAAATAGCTGTATTGTCAATAAAGGACGTACAAGCATACCTTTGATTGGTATATGACTAGCAGATCTACCATGAGCTTAATTGGGGTGATATTAATTTATTTGCATTGTTTACCATAAAAGCTCAGCTATACATGCGGCACAATAATAAAGACATGTACTGTACTGTAGTGGAAAAGCAAACCGAGTCGTGCTGAGTCGTACCACGCAATGGAAAAGCACCCCAAAAAAAGCCCTCCTTTTCTTTATTTCTTACTTCTTGATTTATTCTCTCTCTCCCACCCCTTTGGTTGCTCTGTATGTTTTTTGTTTCTCCTGCAGCAGACTGCTGTTCCAGCAATCTCTGTACTAGACTTGGTATGTTCTTTATGCTCTTTTACCTCTTCCTGTTTCGGCTCCACCTGTGTCTCCTCTTGCTCACTGCCTCCCCCTTTCATTCGGCCTGTATTTCGAGAGAGATGTACCACTTTTCAAGTCGTCACAGAGACTTCATCCTGGGATGTTCATTGTGCTCCACTGGAAAACTGCTGCTGTAGAATAATCGCTAAAAATCGGCCCAATGGATCATCTAAATGACATATTTAAGCTGAAGTGTGTCATTTCTGAGCCTGTCAAATGGTCTTTTCAAAACTTATTTTAGTGTTCAATTGGTCAGGCAGACCGACGGTACCAGCCCCAAATTGGTTAATAAAGGCAAATAAAATACTTTGAATGGTTTAGTCATTTAAATATTTTTAATTATTCAAAATGAACATGTTAATTGAAAGAGTTTAGACTCGTCCCTTATTTGTAATGATTAAAAATAAACATAATCCAATATTAAGTACTTAAAATACTTATTCATTTTCTAAAATCTATATTTTGTTTATAAAAAAATTGTCATCAAAATGCATTAAATATTGGACAAATTAGAATCACTCAACCATCTGTTTCTAAAATAAAATACATAAGACATTTAAAAATCAATTATAATTTGCACTCATCCCTTGTTATTTTAACATAATTATTAGGATAGTTGGAAATATTCAATTCATGTTTATTTGTATAATTATTGTTTCAAAGCAGCTTTACAAAAGGCGCACATTACTGCATTACAATAAAAATCAACAAAGCTAGGGTTATTGGTCGCCATAACTTTATTAGTTACTCATAAGTTAAATTAACTAGTAACTAATGGCTTTTAACAGTTAAAGTTATTATCTATAAACATAGTTAACCTGCAGTTATATAGGTAATGTCTGAGTGCCATTTCAACAACAACAATGTTTCAATTATTAAAATAAATTAGATGTGTGCATTGTTTACCATTGACACCCAAAACGACACACTTCAGGTTAAAACATGCATAGGACAGTGATTTATTTTTCTAAGTGAGCAGTGTGCACTATAGGCCTAACATAAATGTTCAAATGTACTTAGCTAGAAAATCCCCAAATTCATCTCAAAGAAACCTTTGGCCGCTCTTTCTTCTTCTTGGAGAGCCTGATGAAGCTCTGCTGGTTCGGGCAGCTGTTGTTTCAGTGCAGTATCATCACGAGGGCCCGGTTGGTGCATGTTTTCCTCCAGCCTGGTCTCTCTCTCTCTCTCTTCCGCTTGCATGTGGGCTTCATTACCAGTGTGCTGTAATCTCCATTCCTGTTGTTTCTTCCTCCACTTCACTCATCAGTAAGTGTCTTGACTCAAGCGCTTTGCCGCTCATTTACTTTCGCATTTGTTTTTTCTGCTCTGGGTTTCCTCTTGCTCTTTTCCTGATTGGACATGTGTTTGTTTATGTCTGCATCCTTCTGGTTTTGGAAGGATCAGGTTGTATGGCCAGTGATTTGTATTTTCTTACCTGTCGATTACCATTGTATTGTGTATGGCGTTTTGATAGAAGTGTTTGGATTCCCTTTTTGAATGACTTTATGTAGGTGTGAAGAAGTATGGCAATGCCATCTGTAAGTTGTTTTGCATGCAAACGTGTATGTGCATGTGTTTATATGTGGGTGCATGATGCCTCTCGTCACTGAGGGCATTATCACATATGTAACAGTGATAAATGGGCTGGTTTCTATTTTTATATAGTCACAGCAGGCTAGGCTATAAATTAACTATTAATGAATACAATGTGTCATTTAGATCTGTGTTTCTCAACCACGTTCCTGGAGGACCACCAGCACTGCGTTTTATAGATGTCTCCTTTGTCTGTCACACCAATTACGGGTCTTTTACTCTCTGCTAATGAGTTGATGATCTGAAACCGGTGTGTTTGGTTAAGGAGACATGGATAATGTGCAGAGCTAGTGGCCGTCCAGGAACGTGGTTGAGAAACACTGATTTAGATTACTCTTATGTTTTATTACTATTATTTTTTGTTTACCAATTTTGTTTTGATTATTGTTTTTTTTTATTACTCTTGTTATTGTTATTATTATTATTATTATTAATATTATTATTTAGAAAATTATATTTCGTTTTTTAGGTTTAAATATTGATTCACACATTAAAAATGACCATTTAAAGGGTTTGGGTCAGTAGGATTTTTTTTTTTTCTTGAATGTTTTATTTCTACTTTATATGTCTTCACAACAGGCTAGGCTTTAAATGAGCTTTTACTGAATACAGTGTGTCATTTAGATTTAGTATAATGTTTTTATGTTTACCAGATTTATTTTGTTTATTGTTCTGTTTTTTTTTACATTACTCTTATTTTTATTTTTATTTTTTTTTTTATATTTTGTTTAATGTTATGTTTTTATCATTTTTTTAGGTTTAAATATTGATTTTCAATTTAAAAAAACGACCATTCAATAGATTGGGGTCAGTAGGATGTTTTTTTTCTTAAATGTTTTATTAAGATTAGTCTTAAGATACCTAAAAGTATTTTCAACAAAGCTTTGTGTATTTTGTTAAAAAATACAGTAATTTATTAAATGATACAGTAATGTTATAGCATTTTAAAATAATTTTTATTCAAATATATTTAAACTCTTAGTTTCAATATTTGTACAAGAATTGTAACTGTTTATATTGTGTATTTTTGAAGGAAAAACACTGATTGACATTTCCTTAGTGTTTGCATATTTATATTTTCATATTTAAGTTTTATTTACCTGTTACTTGGGATATATTTTATATCTGTGAGAAGATGTTACTTGAGAAATGTTTATAATAATAAGGTCTGTCTACATAAAACTGTGAAATGACGTTCATCTAAAGTCATATTTTGTTTACTATATTTATAAGGTTAAGAATAAAATACAACGTAGATCAAATAAGATGAAGTGCTTTTCTTAAATATTTAAGCTTATTTATCATATAAAGCCCTTTTGTACATTTTTTGGAATAACTATCTTTATAAAAAAAGAAATCTTTATTATAAAAAAAATTCACTAATTTAATTTTGATCATAAAGCCCAGCCCTATTATTATCAATGTGTACGTTTACATGGACACCAATAATCTGATTTTAATACGATTAAGACAATACTCTAATTAAGGGTCTACCATGTAAACAGTGAATTTTGATTACCTTAATGCGACTAAAGTCATAAACTAATCAAAAAATCCAATTAAGACATGTGGAGTATGCCTATTTTAGTGGCATTATTGAAGTGCAGTACAGACATGTAAACACCTTAATCAAACTCATGGCTAAAAGTCATGTAGCACTTTTAGCCGCATTTTGCGACAGGATATTCCATACACACACGACTGTTTGACACTATTCTCTGCACCTATTGAGTCAGTAAAGGACTACAGACACATACACCGCAAAATGCTGACTTTTTTTTTTTTTTTCCCATTCGATGTACGGTATCAAATCCCATTAAAACAACTCTCTTCCACCAGTCCTTAATTCATACTCTCATTTAATACCTCAGTTTGTCACAGGTCATGAATGAAATGTTCCTGAATGAAAGTAAAAAGTGGCAAACTGCAGTTAAAGTCGACAAATTAAAAATGAAACTCCGGAGGAAATGGTTTATATCGCGGTGACTCAATGATGTTAATCGATCTATGTGCTATAACATGTAAAACAGGAGGACGAAAGGAACATTCAAAAAGCAACTCACGTAAACACCTTAATCATATTTTTGTCTTGTTCAGATTAAGGCAAATAATTTGATTACCGATGTCCATGTAAACGTAGTTAGTGTTTACCAAATGTGCTAGTTAATAGGTTTGTGGAAATACTTATACAGTGTTTTTGTTTTAAATTCAGAATACCTTTAATGAATAGTGAGTTCAAAAGAGCAGCATTTGTTTAAAATCATTACTAAAATAATGAATGGCTTTACTGTCACATTTAATCAATTTGTTGCATTCTTACTCAAATAAAACTAATTGGAAAAAGAAATCAAAAACCTGACCCCAAGATCAAGTCCTTTTCTTAAATATTAAAGCTTATTTACTATATAATCCCCTTTTGTACAGTTTCTGTAATACCTGTAACTACCTTTATAAATAAAAACCTATATCGTGAAAGATACCATTACCATTAAATAAACTTTCTTATACTAGAACGAAAACAAGAACCTGACCCCAAGATTTTGAACGGTAATGTAAGTTCAAGCACAAAACTACAAATTATGAACCATTAACAACACATATGTAGGCACTAATTTTTTTATAGATTCAAAGCAAACAAACTCAGCCAGATCACTCTCTACTTGGTGATCTATGGCTTGTGGTAATTTCTGCTTTGTGCACCTCAGCTGCAGGACGAGGAGCGACGACGGAAGCAGCAGCTGGAGGAAATCCGTAAGCGCGAGGCAGAAGAGCGAGCCAAACAGGAGGAGGAGAGACGCTGGAGAGAGGAGGAGAGAGCCAGGAGAGAGACCGACGAGAAGGTATTCACATCCATGCAGACAACGCTAAATGCATGTTATAAGATGAGATTTTCAGTTGTTGTGCACTGTAAAAATATGCGTAAACGATCAGTTTTCCGTGTTTTGTGGTTCAGGTTTTTATTTTTCCCATTTATTTAAGCTTTTGATTTGCATTATGGGATTTTGATCTTTCTTCCAACAACTTTTAACCTTGAAAAGTTTGAAAAAGTGACTTTTATTAATATTTTTAATAGTTTAAAGTGATATATTGTCTGAGTTGTGCTGTATATTACAGTACAAGACCCTTGTAATAAACTGCCAGTACATTTTCTGTTATGTTACAGATGTATTTCTCTATATATTATTTCTTATATATTATATTATTTCAAACTCCTAAAATGTCAATAAAAGTCCTTTTGTTAAACTATAGAGTTGAATTTTCGACATCAAAAGTCAACAGAGCAGAGATCAACATCCCATAATGCAATTCACAACTGTAAATAAACGGAAAACACCTGTGAATCACCATATCCAGAAGCTGTTAATGAACAGATATTCTTTATAGTGTGTAATGTGCAACTGCAGGCTGGATATTTGCTTTTTATTATTATTTCTCTCAGCCAGGCCTTAAAGCGATAGTTCACACAAAAATAAGAATTGTTATCAATTAATCACCCTCCATTATAGTATCTTTTTTTTATTTGGATATATTTTGAACACTGTTGGAAATCAGTAGTCATTGACCTTCCTAATATTTATGTTAATCATTTTATTAGTTTAATGTTTACATCAATTATTTTCAATGATGTAAATTATAATTAATATTTCATTATCTATCATTTCATTATGTGTTTTTTTACGTTTACGTTACGTTTTTTAGAAACCGAGATGGTGAAATTGTTGTAGTTAGTCTAATATTTAATACATTTTGATCATTATTTAAATTTTTTATTAATAAAAAATGTATTTTTTAAAAAGTTAAGAAGTCTTTTTAGTACTTAATATTTGATTGTCTTTATTTTAAACATTAATTTTATAAGATATTAATTCTAATTGACTTTGAATTATCTTTGTTTTATTTATTTTCAAAACAGATGGTTGAACTGTTCTAGTTAGTCTAATATTTTATACATTTTGATCATTATTTAAATTTTTAATTAATAAAACATTTATTTTTGAAAATGTTTTAATATTTGATAATATTTATTTTAATCATTTTTTATGATGTAAATTATAAATAATATTTACTTATCCCTGTGTTATTTTTTTAGAAGCAGAAATTGTTCTAATTAGTTTAATATTGAACACATTTTGATTAATAAATAAAGAATATGTATTTTTGAAAATTAAGAAGTATTTTAGTGCTTAATATTTGATTATCTTTATTTGAATCATTAATTTTATATTATGTAAATTATAATTAATATCTAATTATATTTGTGTTATTTTTGTTAGAAGAAGAGATGGTTAAATTCATCTAGTTAGTCTAATATGATAATTATTTAAAAAATATATTTAAATAAAAATATCTATTTTTGAAAATTAAGAAGTATTTTCAGTGCTTAATATTTGATTTTCTTTATTTTAATCATTAATTATGTAGTCAAAATTATTTCATTTAATCTAACTTGTTCATTTTGAATAATGAAAAATAATTAAATTATCAAACCATTTAAATGAATTTATTAATGGCTACTGATTTCCAACTGTGTTAAAAATATCTCAAAAAAAAACGTGAGGGTGAATAAATGATGGTAAACTGTTCATTTCTGAGTGAAATATCCCTTTAAACAGAAGTCATGTTAAAAAAGAGCAAATACATTTTAATGGTTCCATATTGGTAATCTTGCCATTTACTTTAAAGGGATAGTTCACCCAAAAATTAATAGTGTCATCATTTACTAAATCAATCACCCCTCACTTGTTCACAGTTTTTTTTTCTGTTGAACACAAATAAAGATGTTTTGAAGAATGTTACAACCCAATAACTAATAGCATCCATAGTAGGAACCAAAAAAACACTATGGAAGTCAATGGTTACTGGACATTCTTCAGTATATCTGAAAATAAATACTCACTAGTCAAGGGTGACTTAAATGACCGAATTTTCATTTTTGGGTGGCCTATCCCTTTAAGAAGACATACATGATCAGCCATGCTTATTCATGCTAACGACAAGCTTTTTCAAGGTTTCACCTGATGCCGATGGTTCTTCGTGACTTTGTAAGTGGGTGTGATTTAAAGGCAGACACTGATAATTAATACATCCCACTGTACAAGATACACAGCCTCTTGTGCTTCATTTAAAACAACTTATGTCTATACAATACAATATACGCTAATAGCAGGAGTTGGAGGCTGTCAGAGGCTAAATTAAAGTTGTTTTTTAAAGCCCACTTCTGGAATGCCTCAGCGGGTCATCGACTTACCAGTGGTCTGACTTTACATTCTCCATGACCAAAAAACGTTGTCAAGTTTTATTTGTGTCTGTGTGCGTCATTTTCAGACCACTGCTAAGTTCAGAGCCCACTTGTGATGTCCAACTGCATGTCTTCACAACATCTCATCTGTGGCGTTTTTGTGACGTGGTCCCCCCCCCACATCTCCTTCAAAGAAGCGCATGAGAATCACACGTCAGATCTTTACACCAAATACAAAAATCCAGTCATTTTTATTTATTTTTTTTTATATATATTTTTTGTTGCTGTTGGGAGGCCATTGCCATTCCATACAACATTGCTTTGGAAGTGCTGCTGGAAATGGTCCATCTTGGTTTTTTCATGGAGGCCGTTGAACTAGCTTCATGTGTGTATTTGCCTCCACATGCTCTCATGTATGAGACATTTCCACCGCATTCTTACACAGTGGATTCATGCACAGAAACCAGAGCAGCCAACCGCTGGGTGATTTTCTCCAGAGCTACAATAAACCACCAAATGCCAGCCAGATCTTCAAGGCTTGTGACGGTATCTTATGATCCATGGCTTTTCATTCCAGTTAGAACGAGACCCATGTAATGTCTTGTTCCTTATTGGCGCCATCTGGTGGGATTACTATCAAATAGTAAACACTGTGAAAAATGCAATCGTTTTGTGCCGGGACAACAGGAAGGAATTAAATTAACTTATTTGTACAAATTAAAGTGGAGTGAGCATAAATAAAACAATTAAGTTATCCAAAAAATAAATAAAGAGTTGTGTTGTTTCCGCTGATTTTAAGTAGCTTGAACAAACAGCAAACATAATTTTTAGAGTGAAGTCTCATGCCGTGACTGCACTGCAAGCAAGCAACAAAACGCAACCAAAGTAGATTCATTTCATATTCAGATATCTGATTTAATTACTGGATTCTTTAAAACTTTACGGTTTCTAAGTGTTTTAACATTAGTGATCCTGATATCAATAGACAGACATGAGTTTTTTCAATAACAAAAGATATTATCAATTTGTTAGTACTTAAAGTACATATTCTGCATGATCTTTGTCTACGGCCCTAATACCTAAACCCAACAACTACCTTAACTGTTAATAAGCAGTTAATTAGTAGTTTATTGAGCTAAAGTCATAGTTAATTGTTTTTTAATAGTGAGAATTGTACTTTAAAATAAAGTGTGACCGTTTTTTCTTCTCCAAATCGGTCCTCCCCGAAGCCTCCTTCTGAAACACCTCGCTAGGTAGGCGTCCAGGAGGCATCTGAAACAGATGCCCGAGCCACCTCAGCTGGCTTCTCTCGATGTGAAGGAGCATCAGCTTCTCCTGGGTGACAGAGCTCCTCACCCTATCTATAAGGGTGCGCCCTGCCACCCTGTGAAGTAAACTCATTTCGACCGCTTGTATCCGAGATCTTGTCCTTTCGGTTATGACCCAAAGCTCATGACCATAGGTGAGAGTAGGAACGTAGATTGACCGGTAAATCGAGAGCTTTGCCTTTCGTCTCAGCTCCTTCCTTACAACAACGGAGCGGTACATCAACCGCATTACTGCTGCCGCTGCACCGATCCGCCTGTCAATCTCACGTTCCATCTGTCCCTCACTTGTGAACAAAACCCCAAGATACTTGAACTCCTCCACCTGCGGTAAGGACTTTCCTCCAACCTGGAGATGGCAAGCCACCTTTTTTCTGGTGGAGCTGATTCTCATCCCATCCGCGTTGCACTCGGCAGCAAACCGCCCCAGTGCATGCTGAAGGTCCATGTTCGATGAAGCCAACAGAGCAACATCGTCTGCAAATAACAGAGATAAAGTCCTGTGTTCCCCTACAGGGCTGTTATATTTTTTCCTACATGGTCACATTTCTACATTTAATCACCAGATTTTTCTACCGCACAACATTGGTGCATCCATTACCCAGAATACTGTTAGGTTTTTGCCGTTGCTTGCTTGCAGTTTGACTTTACCTAAACGAATTACACTTATCCGTTTGCAGATGCTTTTATCCAAAGCAACTCGCAGTGCATTGAAGGTACGCTTTTTTTCTTTATTCGTTTTTTTTCCTGCATGGGAATTTAAGCCACAACCTTGGCGTTTGGTAGCACCATGCTCTACTATTTCACTCAGAAGTGCATTTATACTGTACATCCGATCAGCAAATGCTACACTTTTTTTTTTTTTTTTTATTCTTCCTCTACCACAATGAAGCTCTACTAAATCAGTGTGGACAGTGTGAGCAGAACTAGTTTTTCCTATGTTTGCTCTTCTGACGAGATGGACATTTCTTGCTTACAATGGCTGGTCCTAAACAAAGCTCACTTTTCCCAAAACATGCAGGATTAAGTTTCAACTCTACACAGTTCCACTCAGAAGCACATTACGTTGTATGAGCAAACTTGCTTTCCCCAAACAAACAGGATTGCATTTACAGCACATCTTTTTGGCCACAGTGGTGCATATACAGTATTAGACAGAATATGGTTAGTTTTAGCCTCTGCGTTGTAGCCAACATGCCATTTTTTTAGCACCATGTTGAACAATTTAAGCTACAAGAGCACATTTCAGACACTCAAAAACATATAATATACAGTTATTAGAGAATTATTAGCCCCCCTGTATATTTTATTTCCCGATTTCTGTTTAAGGGAAAGAAGATTTTTTTTTAACACATTTCTAAACATAATAGTTTTAATAGCTCATTTCTAATAACTGATTTCTTTTATCTTTGCCATGATGACAGTAAATGATATTTTACTAGATATTTTTTAAGATTATAGTATTCAGCTTAAAGTGACATTTAAAGGCTTAACTAGGTTAATTAGGGAAGTTAGACTAATTGATGGTTTGTTCTGTAGACAATCGAAAAAAAAATTAAAAAAAAAAAAAAAAAAAAATATATATATATATATATATATATATATATATATATATTGCTTAAGTTGGCTAAATATATTGACCTTACAATGTTTTTAAAAAAATTGTTAAACCGCTTTTATTCTAGCCGAAATAAAACAAACAAGACTCTTTTCAGAAGAAAAAAATATTATCGGAAATACTGTGAAAAAATTCCTTGCTCTGTTAAACTTAATTTGGGAAACATTGGAAAAAGAAACCAAAATTCACAGGAGGGCTACTAATTCTGACTTCAACTGTATAATATACATCGTATCAGCAAACACTATCTAATACAATGTGCTTTTAGTATTGCATCGATTAGCCAGAGCATTAGCTTTAGCCCCGGCGTGGACCATGTGTGAGCGGCACAGGCTAGCGAAGGCAGCTCTAACCAGCTCTTCCCATGTTCCCCCCTCAGAGGAGACAGGAGGAAGAGTACTACACCCGCCTGGAGGCAGAGCGGCGCCGGCAGCACGAGGAAGCCGAGCGCAAACTGCCGACGCCAGACGAGACGGGTCTGTACAGACCCCCTTTACCCCGGGACTACCAGCCCCCTTCTCCCTCAAGCGCACCCGCCACTAACCACAGCACCAGCGCCCCCCCGCCTCCGCCTCAGAGAAACACCTCCTACCTCAAAACCCAGGTCGCCTCCCCAGACACCATTTACACTGCCAAGTTTGTCTCGTACAATGACGAGGAGGAGGAGGAGGAGGATGAGGAAGATGCGGGCCTAACAGGTCAGGTTAAGCTCTCGGCCACCCGCAAGTCCTACGGCGACCTTCCGCCTGCCCAAAAGCCCCAGCCGCCGCCAACCGCGCGCAAGCCCCGTCCCGTCTCAGATGGCATCTTTCTGTCCAACTCATTCCAGCTGCCCGCTTCGCTCAATGCCAACAGTACTGCTCTCAAGACAGGGCAGCCCCCTCTCCCCTTCACCAAACCCAGCTTCATCCCATCAGCCAACTCCAAAGGTAGAGACGCCGAGGAGAGCCAAGGCTCCATCCTGGGCCCGCTCGACCTCCGCTTATCATTCGTTTTCATGTTTTGTTTAGTTTTTTTGTTTAGTTTTTTTTTTTTGAATTGGTGTTCGTTTGCTCCTTTTCCCTGTTTTTCCAGTGGAGAGTCAGCGCTCTCTGTGTTTTCCTATTTTCTCTACCTTTCTCTGTGTCAAATTTGGGTAGTGTTATAGCCAATCAGTCAAATCGTTTGTCCCTTTTTTTGTTTGTTTCATTTGTTTGTCATTTTTTTTCTTTTCTTCTATAGGAATTCTTTGGGTTCAGTACAGGTTGACCTCAGGTGAAAGCAATTGTTTGATAATCATTCGTTTTTGTAAAGAAATTAGTGCTCCCAAACGTGTATTTTATTATAATAATATTATAACTGTAATGTTTTATTTATTTATTTATTTGTTCTTAAGCTGTGCTTTATTTTATCATGATTTAAAAAAATATTATGAATAACTGTTTTCAACATTGATAATCATAAGAAATGTTTCTGCATCATATCTGCAAAATTGTTACAAACGATTTATATGGGTGAATTTAAACAAACAAATTAAGTTTAGTAATGTTCAACTTAATTTGTTTAAATCCAGCCCAAATGAATTGTTACAACCACTTAATGTAAAACGAAAAAATTGAGTAAATCCAAGGAATCATTTTTTTCAGTGCGTGTTAAAGTGATTTATGATGGAACATAGCAGGGGGAATGTATATTTGAAATACAAATGAGTTTTGTTTTAATAAACTGTAAAATTACTCAATGATATAAAACCTTTTACTGTATATAGGGTACCCACACTTCTTGAAAGTACATGAATTTCAGACATATGCGTTCAAGGCCTGGAAAGTACTTAAAATAAACACAGGTCCTTAAAAGTGCTTGAATTAAATTTAAAATGAAATTTGTTTATGGTGTTATTTCAGCAGTTTTTACTGTGCTGCTGTCAAAACGCAGAACTAAAAATTTATAAATTCTTAATTGAATTTTTTAATCATATCTTGTACAAGAACTATGGCAAACGATGCACATTTTATCAAACCTATATTTCAGAAACCACATTTGAACATTTAGGAAGCCCTTGAATCTGCTGTTTATGAAAGAGTGGGAACCTGTGCATTTTTGATCAAATGAATGCAGCCTAGGTAAGAAATTGACTTTTAAAAACTAAAATTATGTTTTATATAAAATAACATTAGCATATGTTATATATAATTAAATAACGTATACAGTGCTCAGCATATATTTTTCTCCATTTCTCAGTGAATATGGGTAATATATATATATATTGGTGCATTTGAACAAAACAGATTTAATAAACAGATATATTTATTAAAATAATATTTTAGTCACAGAACATCTTTAGAAATGGAAAGATAATACATTTATAGTCATGCAAAATATTACAAACAAATCACAAACTACAACCTTTCAACTAAATTGTATATATGTTTAGTTTCTCTTGATTTTTGCTATTTTTAAAAATTTTATTGAACATTATTCCCTAACATATACATTTGGGCTGCTAATTTTTGAACCATTATTGTAAGTTATTTTGTTAGATTAGCTCCAGATTTGGCTTCAGTACTGACTTATCTAATGTTTATTAATATAATATTGCCATATAATATTGTAAATTATAGAAAATATTAATTTAAATGAGAGATTTGTGGGGGGTGTACCCATATATGCTGAGTACTTTATATACATACATACATACATACATACATACATACATACATACATATATATATATATTAAATAATATTGTGAATAACATTGTGAAGTTTAAAAATAAAACTGTAAATTTGTGTACAGTTTTATCTAAATTTTGAAGTCATAATGATATGACTGCTGTAAAAAGTATGACAACTTTAAATAACTCATGTGTTCATTCATTGAATCAGCCAAACAATAGGTTTGAATCCAGTGAATCCCTTTCAAACCTTATTTAATGCAACAAATGCTTTCAAATGAGCTTAGCTAGTATCGAACCCACAGTTCATCTTTGAACTGGTCATTAGCCTTTGGTTGGTTTGTTTTGCGATCACCTGTCCTCCACGATTCCTCTTCCTCAAATCATCGTAGTGGCGCTCGATCAGTCAGTCGACTCGTGATTCACCGTGCGGTCCCGATTCAGTCAAGTACTGTTGGTGTTGCCAGCCGTCTCATGTGTGTGTGTGTTTGGTTTGCTTTGGGAAAGGCCTGCGTTCATTTATCAGCTCAGGGAACGAGACACTGGCTTCTTTAGGCTCAACACTACACCTCTCCTCAGTACTGCTTATACTTGGCAAAGGGGAAAAGATCTGTCGGATGAGGCGCTTTTTTTGTGCTTGACTGTGAGAAGTGCATCTGAGTTTGTTGCATTGTTACATTTAGTAGTCAGTCATATTGAAATGTTAATTTATTTAATATTATTATTATTATTCATTTATTTATTTGTAGCTGCTTTCAGGTGTTTTTATTTTTAAATCAGTGGAATAGTTCAAACCTGCTTGATTTTTGTTTTATTGATTTTAACTCATTTCATAATATTACGACTTCAATATTACACTTTTTACTGTATTTTTAATCAAATAAATGCAGCGTAGATAAACTTTCAAAGACAAACATATAAAATAACATATACACATATACATACTGTATATTAAATAACATTGTGAAGTAAAAAAAAAACTGAAGCGTACTAAAATGTAAATTTGTGTCCAGTTTTACCTGAATTCATCCAAAGGTGCTGTAAAAAGTATGCTAATTTTAAGTAACTAAGCTCATTTTAAGTTTGTTCATCCATTGAATCAGTCGAACAATTGCTTTTAACTCATTCTATCGGTGGGAAAAAAAAACAACTAGTTACAAAAACACTAACTTAAAGCATAAATGCTTTAACATTCAAATCCAGTAGTCAGCAACTTACAAAGGGAAAAATCAAAACAGCAACGGGAAAAAAAACTATATACATCTACATATACACAAGTATAGGCACAAATATTCACACTGTTAAAATGTAATGACAAAAAGTCAAGACAACAAATATTTTTATGTTGCTTTAACTTATTTTATTAAGTTTATCAGGTTTAAGTTATACAAAGTTAAACTTAACATTTTTAATCAGTTTGATTGATGTAAGTTCAGATGGCTAGAAAAGTTGATTAGATTCAACTAAAAAAAGGCAACAAGATTGTTGTTTACATTCTGCATACAAAAAAACCTTTACAAGTAAATAAATAAGGGCCTCCTATTACAAAACATTTCCTACATATCATCTATATTCTCATCATGTGTATCCGTATTTTTTTCTTTATAAAACATATATAAATAAATAAGCGTTCCAAGCGTCTTTCATACATGTTATTTTAGTGACACATTTATTGCTCGACACTAATTATATGATATTGCATTATGTTAGTCTCTTTCTTTAAACCACCAAGCACCAATTATGGTCAAATATTCTTTAAAAAATATCTAATAGTTAATATTTAATTATTTAAATACAGTAAATTTATATAGTAAATTTATGTACAATTCTATATAAGTTTACTATACTTGTATAGTATAGTCCAATTTTAATTTCAATCACTTTTCTAACAGGAAACAAATTACAATGAAAAACATTTAATGTAATGTAAAAAACACTAATAATATCTTATTTTATCTTATTAAAATAATTAAAATAATGTTTTTAGATGTTAGTATCAGTATGCTAGTTTTTAGGATATCTATAAGCTAGTGTGGTACAAATGCACGTTTAGAAGATGTAAAACCGATATAAACATGTAAAGCTTGTAGTTTGTCACTTCCGCCTAAATGTATCAATTGTTTTATTCACGTCACCTCATACTTCAGTTTCTCATCAAATCTTGACCAATCAAATGCTCTCTAGTATCTGACATGCCCCGCCCCTTTCAAGGCGCTTCTCATTTGCTTTTCATTTGATGCGCAACCACTCACTGTCAGAGCTGTGATAAAACAAAACGCTATTGGCTGTTTTTTTTTTTAAAGGGGAGGAGCTAGTTTATATCCCACCCTCTCTTCGTTTTTAAGTTGAGATTACGTCAAACATCGAATAAAAAAATGCACATTTCAAAGCACTTCACGCGACCTTTAATATATATTTATGTTGCTTTTCTTAAGATTTCACATTTACCTGTCCTTGTTTTTACAGTAACTTAAGCAACATGTCAGATGTGTCACTTCTGAACAGTCAAGTGCAAAAAAAGCAGTTTAACCCTGTTTCACAAAGATGCCCAGTGTATCTGACCTTGCATGTAATCTGCTCAAAGCTTCCCCATGTAACGTCATCAGGGTCTGTTGCGAAGGGCGTCGCATTTGCGCTTACACAGAAGAACTAACTTTTGCATTAATCAGCCAATAAAAGCACGGCTTCCTCCCTGCTCGGACTGACTGAAGCTTTACAAGCCATGAATCAACCTTTCGCTTCTGCTTTGCTTAATCTTAATGCGTCTCTTGCCAAAATCCACATAATGCTCAGTTTTGTCTGTCTGCAACACAGCTGAAGCCTCAGAAACTGCAGGAAAATCAGAAACGCACTTGTTTTTTACATTTTTAATTTAATTCATTTTTTACAGTTTTTACATATAGTTTTTACATAAAGGCACAGATACAAAACCTAGTAAACTGCCTACTTAGATAGCTTACTGTTTAAAAGCTTTGTTTAAAACTGCCTTCCCAGATTGCACTGCAATGAGTTCTTTTTAAAAAAAATAATGTATTATTAGTTTTATTATTATTATTATTATTATTATTATTATTATTATTATTATTATT
>CAIGQW010002287.1:257712-284241 GCA_903798125.1 Danio choprae
TATATATATAATCGAGTTTGTTGACAGTACATCATTTTAGCTTTCAGTTTATTATTATTATTATTAAAATAACAAGTATTATTAAAATATTGTTTATATTTTGTTAATAATATGTTAATATAATTGTAGGTACACATTTAATGATAATAATACATATGTATACATGCATAATATGAATAAAACAAATATAATAAATTATATTTTTATATTTTATTTGTATAATATAATATCAAATAAACATTTTTTATTCAAAATTATTTACAAATTTTATTTCATTTATTTATCAATGGCATATGTGTATTTATATATATATATATATATATATATATATATATATATATATATATATGCATAATAAACGTACACAGTACACACATATATTATGTAAATGCAAACCTTTATTATGTAATTACAAACCTTTATGTCATTATTTTTGTTATTACATTTATTAACAAAAAATATTTACAAATCCTATCATATCTTAGAAGAATATAAATGAATCTTTCTTTTTCATACGAGTTTATAGGAGTGTCAGATTCTACAAATCTATGAATGTGTAAGCAAACGCACACACAGTCAGTTGTGC
Source organism: Danio choprae (assembly GCA_903798125.1). NCBI lineage: Eukaryota > Metazoa > Chordata > Actinopteri > Cypriniformes > Danionidae > Danio > Danio choprae. Next base: position 258,299 of record CAIGQW010002287.1, read on the forward strand.
ACCATCATGAGCCCAGCAGCTTCTGCAGTTGTTCTTGCTAATCGCTTTTGAACCCTTCTTCTTGATGTTTCTTGTGAAATTCACACTGTTTTTACCATTTGACGAAATGAAACAGGATTTAATTCATACACTGGAAACACTACAGGACTAGGATCAGGAGAGGTGTATAAAGACCCGCGAGACAAGTGGACCAAAGGGTGAGGAGACTCTATTCACACACACATTTCATTATGATTTTATTTATTTGATTCATTTATTTGCACTGAATGATTTATTTAATTATAGATATGATATAGACATTAGAGATTGTATTTCTTCAATCTCCAATGTGTGCGTGTGCGTGTGCGTGTGTGTGTGTGTGTGTGTGTATGACAGCAGCCCGGATCAAGAGAACACAATAGGAGGAGCTCCAGAAAACCTGACCTTCAAGGAGCGCCAGAGACTCTTCTCACAGGGGAAAGAGGTCTCCAATAAAGTCAAAGCGTCCCGAAAGCTGATGGAGCTGGAGAACGAACTCAACATAAAACAGTAGAGCTCAAAACACAGGACTCCATGCCAATCTGTGACCACACACAAAACACACACTCTCTTGGGGTTTATTGAATAACTGGACGATTAGCTGCAATAAGAGACCATATTTCCCTGGAAAAAAGATATATTATATGAAAGCACTGTAAATTCTTTTAACTCTATGAATAAGAAACGTCAGATGACATGAAGGGGGTATATTTTTGTTTGTGAAATTCAGAAAATGACGCTTTTTATAATTTTTTTTTTTTTTTAATAGGCAGTAATGTGGGATATTTTATGGTGTTATTTTATTCATCTGTACACTATTGTTTTGCTTTTCGTCGAAATGTAAGTGCCGATATGATTGACCAATGAAAAAACAGCGCTTTATAATAACTACACACTACGAATCATCTCTTAAGCATTAGCAAATAGGGAATTCATTATTTGTTAAGCATTAACTCTACATCAATAGATATTATTAAGCAGTTTATAAATACAGCTACACATGCTGTCTTCTTGACTTATAAGCACATTCATAATAATGTGTTTTCATTCTTTATTACTTACTAATTGTTCATGGTTAAATTCAGTATTGCATTATTTACAACCCATTTGTATTTAAGAGTAGTTGGTGGCTTTAAGAATCATTCAGAATGAGTTAGTAAACAATTAATAAACTATTCAAATCAACATTTCTATATTTTATTATTCGGGCATATAGCAATGGTCACTATGTATGTTCATAAATGCTTTAACAACTCAACTTCGACTAAAGTGAGGCATATTTATGCTTTGTAAATCCCTAATAAATGACAATTAAAGGCTCAGTATCAAATGAACAATCAATGTTTGCAATCTTATCTAAAAGAAATACAATTACTGCAAACTTTAAACAGGAGTGTCACAATACAATTAGAAGTAAATACAATAAATACAATTGGATAAAACAACAACAATATATTCTTTTAGCAATATATTATGGTACAACATTTCAAAGTTGTTTAAACTGTAGAGTAATTTTATTTTACATAAGGTTGCAATGATTTATTTTATATTTCTTATTTTATATTATTATTATATTTTTCATTTGTGCCTCTTCAAATGAATAGAAATGAATAGTCTTTATTTTCTATCCTGTTTAGAATATAACTGAGCCTTTAATTGTCATTTATAAAGCATAACAAAACTGGATGAAGTTGACTTAATAAAGCATTTATTAACATACAAATGAACTATCAGTACAGTACATGCCTGAATAATAAGATATGTGAATGTTGATCTGAATAGTTTATTAATCATTTACTTACTCATTCTGAATGATCTTAAAAAAGCAGCAACTATTCTTAAATAACTAGTGTGTAAATAATGCAATACTGAATTTAGTCATAAACAATTAATAAGTAATAAATTATGAAAACAGAGTCATTAAGCACATTATAAATGTGCTTATGTCCAGAAGACAGCATGTGTAGCTGTATTTATAAACGGTTTACTAACATCTAGAGTTAATGCTTAACAGATAATGAATGAACTCTTTGCTAATGCTTAATAAATGATTCATAGTGTGTAGTTATTATAAAGTGTTCGCAAAACAGCTTTCAGTTCGGAACGGCTCCATTATTGATGTATATACATACAGTATAGGAGGCTCATGTTTTTGTCGCGCTGTTCATTCTTTTTATTTCTTCTGTTGGATACACAGGCACCTTTCCGCCATTATTTTTCTTCTTCTTTTTTCGTGTGTGTGTGTCTGGATTCGAATTATTTTGTGCAAAAAAAAACGACCTTGTTAGCACCACTTGTGAATCTTTATTTCCTTTGAGAATGTAGTCGTTTTGATTATGTTTTACTGTCATTCCGTAAGAGCGCTGAGGTTTACCACTTTTATATATAAAAACATTTAGGATTTTCTAATTCCCAGAGTTTCTCTCTCTCTCTCTATCTCTTACTTTTTGTGTTTGATTTAAAGCAGACGATGGCTAAAACTAAGTTTGATGGTAGTATAATGTTAAAGAAAGAGAGCTGATTTAAATGAAGAGGTCGCAGGTGTATTTATTTGAACTGGTGACGGATTAGTTTGTGTTTATGAGTCTGCAGGTTGGATTGGATTGAGTTCAGCACAGTTTTTCCCCCTCGGCTCTCAGTATTTGCAGACGTTTCTTTAAATCTTCTGCGTCTCTTCATTGGTAGTCTAGTCCTGTTGGCGCCTGTGTATATAATTTTCCGGAAAACTTTTGACTTTGTACATTCAGATGCTGCATAAAGGGTAATGTCAGTATCCTTCTTTTTTTTTGCCACTTTGAGAAACGTAAACTGACACCGTATACACATAAACACACACACACACACACACACACACACACACACACACTCACACTCGTGTTTTCATTTTAGGTTAAAGATGAATTCGTTTGATTCATTTTAATGGTTGTTACATAGGCTTTTGTAAATCATAAATAAATACAGATTTTACAAAAAAGATGAACGTTTGTATGCTTTTCCTGTATGTCTGTATTTGTTTGTATTTTGTCTGGAATCCAGAGATACATGCATCACACATACACATACACTTTATACTTTGAAAAAATATTTAATATTATTCATTTGTTCAGTTTGACTGCTCAATCGTGTATATAAAAAAGAAAATCAAACACGGAGAGTCTAAAAACCCTTTAGTATGAGGAACTACATTCTTCAGCCAATCATTCACATCTGCAGCTGATGTCAGAACAGCAGAAACCGTTGCCAGTTCACAAACGTCACTTTAGAGCTAGTGTTTGAATGATTCTCTAGCGTAATGTCTAAAGTGATGACCAAACAGGTGATTTTGCTTACATTTTAAGATTATAAGGCTGAACGGCATGAAATGCCATCAGTCTACAGAGGTTTCCCAATATTTCTCTATTGCAGTCGGGAGATCACAATAATTAACTAACCCAGAAAAAGCCAAAGCAAAGCAAGCACTACCAGTTTCTGTGGTATAAATACAGCACTACAACATACACAAGAGAGAGATCGACTTGGAATGTCACTTACCTGTTCTGTCATGATTTGTTCAGCTCCAGATTGAAATTGCTCTGAGAAAATGCTGTGGAGGAACGTCAATCGTCTTTGCTCTGCTCAGTATGACAGGCTGATTGCCGCCTAATTTCCGAAATTATAGATAATTTAAAATAGGCACTGTCCTTATAAATAAACTGCATAGTTGCAATCTAAACAACTACATTCTCGCCTAAAAAAATTCTCAAATGTACATTATGTTGTCCAACAGCAGCAATATTTGTCAAACTGTAGTGAGTTTATTCATTTGCTGTCATTCTATGTGGGTGGAGGATTAAGAGGCTGTACGAGTTCTGATATTGCAGAATATCGCATGGCTATCAGATTCAAGAACCAGACAGAACTGTTGTGTATATATGTGTGTATATATAAATATATATATATATATAAGACACAAACTATACTTACACTATACTCATGTCAATATTATGATTTCAGATTATGCAGACAAAATAATATACATTTTAAAATGATGTGCTTTTTTAGATTTTTGACACATTTAGAATAAAATATAGAGATGACCGTTTCAGTCCTTATTCTTTTGAATGAAACTGTTCTGACATATTTGTTTGTTTTTAATAAAATAGTAATCAATATGAGAAAATCTTCCCTTTTTTAAAGCTTTATAGCTTTTTTTAAACTTAAACCATTTTCATCTAACTTATAATTGGTTTGCTTAATTTATTTAGACAATATTTTACCAATTAAATAAAAATATTATTATTATTTTTTTTTTTCTTGATAGACAGATGGAAGGACATCCGCTGCGTAAAACATGCTGGATAAGTTGGCGGTTCATTCCACTGTGGCGACCCCAGATTAATAAAGGGACTAAGCCGAAATGAAAATGAATGAATAGACAGATATGCTTTTGCTAATAATAATAATAATATTTACCTTTTTATTATTTTTTCCCATTACAATATCATGACAGTTACACCCCAGTCTCTAATATTTGTTTGACAAAAATCTCAATTGATTTCATTCAAAAACTGAAAAAGTGTCATCTAGCGTTTGTTGCGGGAGCTTTATTTTGAATACATTTAGAATAAATCAAAAGATCTGAGTACAGACGTGACAATCATTCACCCGTTTAACATCCTGATTCATATTATAAAGCAGCATGAGTTGCTAAACAGCTTTCATTTTTGTCAAAACCAACACACCCATCATTATTACAATAAACAATAGGCCAGATTACACAAAGCAGCTCATCTTTATCCTCATTGTCCAATGGTGTAAAACACAAGCAGTGTCTTAAAGGGACAGTTCACCCAAAATTGAAAATAATCATTTACTAACTCTTATTACAATCCTTAATGAGTTTCTTTTTCCTGTTGAAGATACTTTAAAGAAAGCGCTAACCACTGACTTCAATAGTATTTGTTTTTCCTACAAAGGAAGCCAGTGGTTACAGGTGTTCAGCTGTCTTCAGAATATCTTCTTTTGTGTTCAACAGAAGAAAGAAACGTAAGATTTATTAAGCTTGACAGTGAGTAAATAGTGAGTAGATTTCCATTCACTTCTGCTTTAATGCTTCTGACAGCCTCTGTGGATGTAGTTGTGGTAGTCTATCACCGCCTGTTCCTGCTCTTTGGTCTCGACGGAGCCTTCTCGGAGTCGTCGGATTTCTTTGATGGCCTCTTCTCCGCTCAGGTGTCTGCTTTTGACCAGGTAACAGGCCAACATGGTGCCCGTCCTGCCGTGACCGTGCGCACAGTGGACCGCCACCCCCTGAATAGCACAAACACAACATCAGCAACACATTTTCTAGACCCTTGTCAAAAAGGGCGATACCAAGGCCGATAATATGGCATAAATTGTTCAACGAAACACATTTAAAAAAAGGATTGTTGCTGCTCATTTAAGCTAAATGTTTAAAATGAGGTGAAACAACACAATTCTTGTCATTTATTTGTTATATGTTCAGTCTGCTAGATCAGTCGCACCAAGAACGATAAAATGACATCAATTGTTCAACACTGATTCAACCCACACTCAAAAAATGATTGTTTAAAATGAGATGAACACATATTCATTAGACACTAGTTTTTATTTGTTAGATACTACTGTAGTCCCTAATTGATACTAGCAAATATTCATTATATACTAGTTGTTATTTATTAGATACTACTGTAGTTCATCAATCAAACTGACTAAAAATATTAAGGCAAGGCAAGTTTATTTATATACTGTAGTAGATTTCATACACGATGGTAATTCAAAGAGCTTTACATAAACATGAATAAAAGAGGCAAGTATGAGAGAGTATTTTAATTTACTTGATCCTAATGATCTGAGTGATCTGTTAGGTTTGTATTCAGTGAGCATATCTGTAATGTATTGAGGTCCTAGGCCATTTAGAGATTTATAGACAAGTAATAATACTTTAACATCTATACTGAATGTAACTGGGAGCCAGTGTAAAGACCTGAGGACAGGTGTGATGTGCTCTGATTTTCTGGTTCTGGTCAGAATCCTGGTAGCAGCGTTCTAGATGAGCTGCAACTGTCTGACTGTCTATTAAGTTAAACTTTGTATAAAATATTTAGAAAATGAAAAATAAAAAGTGTTAAATCTAACCTGATCAACTTATTAAAATAAGTTAAAGCAACAAAAGAATATTTGTCTTAGCTTATTGTCATTATTTTGTATTTACAGTGTATAGTCTATATCTGATGTCCTGTCTATAGAGCATTTTCACATGTCTGGCTTTCTCAGCAGGGAAATCGTCATTGTTGAGTGGGTTTATTAGAGAGCAGTGGAGGGGAGAGTGATGCAAATACATTTTTTGCATTCCAATTTGCTCAAATAACAAAAACAGGAGAAAAGAAAAATGTTCAGACTATGAACCTTTGGACTGTTCTATTGTTTAATAATTGACTGAGTGCACCTTTGCTGTTTGGTCCAAGCCCAAACTCTGGATCAGTGTGCTGATTTATATTTGACTTCAAAACCAAAAGAAAAACTCCATAAAAGGGTTTTTATGACTTGCAAACAATTACTTTTTCTTTTCTCTTTTTTTGGCTCTCCCTCTCATAGACACTGTAAAGATGCAGTTTTCTAGCCTTATATTATGTTATAAGGCTAGATGTTATTATGTTATTAATATACTTATCATAATGTGGTAACTTACTTTTCTCAGCGCTGTCCCAGATTGACCAATTACAGTCTTATCATTCATTCATTCATTCTTTTACTTTACTTTTCGGTCCCTTTATTAATCTGGGGTCGCCACAGTGGAATGAACCGCCAAATTATCCAGCATATGTTTTACGCAGCGGATGCCCTTCCAGCTGCAACCCATCACTGGGAAACATCCATACACACTCATTCACACGCATACACTATGGACAATTTAGCTTACCCAATTCACCTATAATGCATGTCTTTGGACTGTGGGGGAAACCGGAGCACCCGGAGGAAACCTACACGAACAAGAGGAGAACATGCAAACTCCACACAGAAATGCCAACTGACCCAGCCGAGGCTCGAACTAGTGACCTTTTTGCTGTCAGGCGATCATGCTACCCACTGTGCCACTGTGATGCCCAGTCTTTAATCATCATTAATTAAGTTATTTTTCATTTTTTTGCTGAATATTATTTTATAGTAACTGCTGCCACAGACGTTTGTATGCAAGACTTAAAATAAACACATTTGAAACAATTGTGCATAATGCAGATATATCTTACATGTCTTAGGACGTCCTGCGATTGATTGTAATGCTGTCAAAACACTTGGATAGTTCACCCAAAACGGACAGTTCTGTCATCATTTACTCGCCCTTTAATTGTTTAAACCCTGATTGAGTTTCTTCCTTCAGTTAAACTCAAAATAAGCTATTTTGAAGAAAGCCACAAACCTGTAAACATTGACTTCCGTAGTATTCATGTTTGCTACAATGGAAATCGGTGGTTTTCGGCTTTCTTCAAAATAACTTCTTTTGTGTTCAACACAAGAGCAAAGGTTTAAACCCAAGGGTGTACAATTAGCATGGAGGGAGGGGACGTGTCCCCACCAATATCCACAGATTATTCAAATGTCCCGACCAATAATTTAATCAAAATAAAATAATGCTTTGCCAAAATGTTCCAGTCACGCTTACTGTGCAAGACTCAGGTGAGACATGGACATAAGCAGCTACATTTCAATGTAAAGTGTCAGTCACTTGAAGTCAGGTTCGCTACAAGTCTACCTTAATAGTAACCATGGATGTGCGAGATCAAATGGTTGTGTCACATGCCTCCCCCTTTCCAGATATCTGCATTCATTCCTTGTCAAAGTAAAATCATGTAAATTAAGTTGTGCATCATAGGACACGCTTGATTTAATGTTGTTTTTATTAATAATCGTATTTGATTTATTTATTAAAGTTTTTTCTTTAAAGCGCGAAATAGAGCACGTGCTGTTCTGTTTGTACGCCCAGAGAAGGACAAGAGCATGGACCTGTAAAGTCATCTTTTAGCTTAAAGTGCATAAATGTATTATTTTATTCTTGCAAAAATGTGTTCAGATGCACTAGTAAGTGATTATGCACAAATAAGCCCTCAGTAAACGGAAGTCTTTATTAAACTACCTTTTTCATTCATTCATTCATTCATTTTCTTTTCGGCTTAGTCCTTCCATTAATCTGGGGTCGCCACAGCAGAATGAACCGCCAACTTATCCAGCATATGTTTTACACAGCGGATGCCCTTCCAGCTGCAACCCATCACTGGGAAACATCCATACACAACGAACAATTTAGCTTACCCAATTCACCTGTACCGCATGTCTTTGGACTTGTGGAGGAAACCCACGCAAACACGGGGAGAACATGCAAACTCCGCACAGAAACTACAACTGACCCAGCCGAGGCTCGAACCAGCGACCTTCTTGCTGTGAGGCGATTGTGCTACCCACTGCGCCACCGTGCTGCCCTAAACTACCTTTTGTCAGACATTACTTTAACTTTACATGTATCAACTTTAAATGTGAAGTTATGTTTAAATTTTACAACTGGGAGGGGGTTGGTGTCCCCACCAGTATCAAAAGCAAATCTACGCCCTTGTTTAAACCACTTGAGGGTGAGAAAATAGTGAGTAAACTTTCATTTTTGTGTGAACTCTAGTGGAGAAAAACTTTTGCTCAGACAGGAAGCAGCAAACATTTCAAAAGAATACTATTAGCTCCAAACACAAGCATTGAATGAAAATGAAGCTATACAAGTGTAATTCGACGAGCTACTGTGTAAAGCAGTATGTAGGCTAAGTGTTTCCCTCACCTCTCCTTTAGCATTAGCCTTCTCCACGATGCTCAGAAACTGCAGGATTTGACTGAGACTCGGCGGAGTGAAGTCCATTATACTGATCTGATGCAGGATCAGCTCCGGACACTTCTCATAATTCGGTGGTTTTATCTCTAACAAGGACACCAGGTGTTTGATGCCGTGGTCCAGCAGGTACCTGTAGTGGTGGACCATTGTAGGACGGGCCAGACCTGCGAGTTTGCGAGGCTCGACCCACGAGAAGTTCGGCGGCTCGGCGGGGTTTTGTTGAGATGACATGATTATATTATTATTATTATTATTATTTATTATTATTATTATTATTATTATCAGATGAAGAAAAACTGCTGCTATGATGATGATGACGATGAAGTGTGCTTCTCCGCAGCAGCTTTATAAAGCCACCTGGAGAATGAATCAGACTGAGGGCGTGTGCTGTTTGACTGTCAAACCAACATTGCATAATAGACTACAAATGCTGATTGATATACTGTGAGTACACAAACAAAAGCCACCATGGTAAACGATGACCAGCAAGTTTTTACTCTAGCTTTTATTCATTCATTAGTAGATGTACAATAGGATTTTTTCAGTGTTATCAAATATTATGTACAATTGTTTTTAGAACTTGTTTCTTTTAATATGTAACATCTTTTCAATGGTGTCGTTATTATATCATTTCACTCAACATTTAATTGTTTTTAAATATGTTTTTAAAAACAGTAAAATATTTTTAATTATATATTAAATATAGTTTTTGTGTATTGTGTTGTACAATACTTTTGTTTATTAATATTACTATTATAATATAGTTTTTTTTGTAATTGTTGTTATTATTGAATTTCTTTTTAATTAAATTGTTTGTGGCGATGCAGTGGTGCAGTGGGTAGCACAATCGCCTCACAGCAAGAAGGTCGCTGGTTCAAGCCTTGGCTGGGTCAGTTGGCATTTCTGAGTGGAGTTTGCATGTTCTCCCCGTGTTTGCCTGGGTTTCCTCCGGGTGGTCTGGTTTCCCCCACAATTCCAAAGACGAAGGACTTTGAGGTGAATTGGGTAAGCTAAATTGTCCATAGTGTATGTGTGTGAATGAGTGTGTATGGATGTTTCCCAGTGATGGGTTGCAGCTGGAAGGGCATCCGCTGTGTAAAACATATGCTGGATAAGTTGGCGGTTCATTCCGCTGTGGCGACCCCAGATTAATAAAGGGACTAAGCCGAAAATGAATGAATGAATGTTTCGTTCGTATTGGACATACAAGGTGCTTAAAGGTGAAGACCCCACTCAGTGTTTGTTTTTAATTTCTCTTACTGTAAAACATGTTTTATTGGACTGTTTCACTTTAAATGACTGCAGAATAATTTTTTATGAAGTAAACTCACTATACTTGCTATATAAGGGATATACAGCAGACCCAGCAGGCACAAGATGTCAACATGATGTCAGATTGATGTTGTACCCCAACGTCGTGGGGACGTTGCATTTTGTTTGGAAATGAAAATCAGGTTGATGTCAATGTCCAACATTCAACCTAAAATCAACCAAATATCAACGTCTAATGATGTTACAGCGTGACGTTGTGTGGACGTTACCAATATGACGTCTATTAGGCGTTGGATTTTGGTTGCCATACCTGATTAATAAACGTCAGTATTTGATGTCAATATGACGTTGGTTTAAGATGTTGGCTTGACGTTGGATTTTGGTTACTTTCCAATACAACCTAAAATCAACCAAATATGTTATTGGACATCAAAATGACGTTGTCCTTAGACGCTGGCTAGGCATTAAATTTTGGTCACCTGATGTCACAACCTAAATCTAACCTAATATTAACATCTTATGACATTGTGTGCCTGCTGGGACGTTTCACCAGGAAAAAAAAAACGTATTTTTTTCCGATATTAATGTAAAAAAATGTATCTAATTTAAATTTATTTTATTGTCTTTATGTTTCTGTTTATTGTTTGTGGTGTTTATTGTATTTATTGCTGTGTGATATCATTGCGCCTGCTGTTGCTAGTCATATTACCCTAGACAATAGCAACTTTTCAGTTATTATCGTTCTTAGCACAAGATGTTAGTACAGACGAGTCAAGCTTTAAATAGGAAAATGATGGACACTTTTTGGTAAATATTTAAGCAAGATGCTAATGGTCTAATCTGATTTAATGATTTATGTTAAGCTAAGCTAAAAGTGTTCCCACCAGACCTGGAGATTGGCTGAATGGATTCAAAATGGTAAAACTCAACTGTTTACTTTTAGGAGAGTAGTAAAATGAGCATATATATCGGCAAATTTATCGACACTTTTTTTGTAAATGTTTGAGCGAGATGCTAATGACCTATCTGATTCAATGATTTATGCTAAGCTAAGCTAAAAGTGGATTAAAAAAGGGTAAAACTCAGTTGTTTACCCCCCTAGAAGAGTAGTAAAATGAGCATATATTTCTTTTTATATGAACACAAATTTATGAACACTTATTGGTAAATGTTTGAGCGAGATGCTAATGGTCTAATCTGATTCAATGATTTATGCTAAGCTAAAAGTGCCAGACCCGGAGATTGGCTGAATGGATTAAAAAGTGGTAAAACTCAACTGTTTACCTCTAGGAGAGTAGTAAAATGAGCATATTATATTTTTTTTATATGGACACAAATTTATGGACACTTTTGGTAAATGTTTGAGCGAGATGCTAATGGTCTAATCTGATTCAATGATTTATGCTAAGCTAAGCTAAAAGTGCCAGACCCAGAGATTGGCTGAATAAATTCAAAAATGGTAAAACTCAACTGTTTACCTCTAGACGAGTAGTAAAATAAACCCTTTTTTTTTTAAAGTGGAGTTTTCTTTTAAAGTATGCCGAAATTCATATTTAATTCATATTTTCCAAGGTCTTTTATTAATTATCAGGACTTTTATAGGCATGAACATATTTTATATTCTCTGATATTTTCAGGATTTGTAGATATGATTAGTCTGATTGTCGGTTTTTGACACTGTTAAACCTGTTAGGGTGGAGATGTGAGCTTCTAATCCAGATGGATTGACTTTTAATCTGGGACAATGAAAAGAACAACAGTTTACACCAATAACATGTTGCATTAATATTTCATCAGGACACCCGCTGTATTCCCCCAAACAAAGCAACAGTAATATAAAAGCAAGACTTTTGGTGGCACAATTGCTCAGGAATCAGTCATCTGTGGGGTGGGATGTTTTCAAATGCACATTTAAGACACTGTAATCCAGTTTCGGTAATTGCGAGATTGATCCATGTTGTGATGCAGGTGTGGAGGCTTACAAATGAATTCGCAACTATGACGAGCTGCTCCATTCTCTTCAGTGTTTGTTGATGTTGATTGATAGTCGTGTCGTTTCAGGTCTCATTGTTCATCATTATGAGCCACAGACTGCAATTATCAAACAAAAGGCAGGCTCATTGTTCGGTCTCAGCGCACTTTTGGGTCACATTGAGATGATGTTGGTGGATTACGTGGCATCTGGTGCAAGGCCAGTGAATGAAACCTAAAACCATTGGTCAAAAAAACATTTTCATTAGCTGAAACTAAATGAAACAATTCACAATAAACGAAATAATAACTGAAACTAGCAAGAGAACTGAAATGAAATGATCACAAAAATAATAATCGTTTTCAGAATTAATTAGCACTCATTCTGCACTGTAGAAATGCTGGATTCGCCACAGTCCATTTGTGTTGGGACAACATGAAGGAACTAAGTTAACTTATTAGTTTTTACAAATTGAAGAGGATTGAACATAAAACAATTAAGCTGTCCCCCTCGAAAAGCTATTTAGAGAAGTAACTAGATGCACTTTTACAGACTAACACATTTTCTTCATTTGCCCAAAAATGTAAACTAGGCATGTTTACATCATTAAAATGAAGAAATTTGTCATAATTCTCCATCATTTTTGCTTTTATTCGTTATAAGTTGCATTTGTGCACTGTAACAAATGCTGGCTTCCACATAAACTATTTGTGTTGAGACAACATGAAGGAATTAAGTTACTTGCACGAAGGAAAAGTACATAAAGGAATTGTTGTTACACATTGAAGTGGATTGAACATGAAACGATTAAGTTGTCCAAAAGCTTTTTTGACTGTGTAATTTTTTTTTTTTGTTCAGTGTCTGTTCAAATTATTATTTCATTTCTATTATTTAGAGGTTTGCACCAGAGTTAATGTAAGCTGGCTTTGCTTTGGTCGACACTAGACATGTCGGTAACACTTTCTTCACTGTAAAAAAATGCTGGGTTCCACACAATTCCTTCATGTTGTCCCAACACAAATCGATTAAGTTCATTGTTTTTACACATTTAAGTTGACCGAACGTAATACAATTAAGCTATCCCCCCAAAAATCTCAAGAATTGTGTTGATTCAGCTCATTACAAATAAGCAGTTTGAACAAGCAGCAAAAATATTTATAGTCATTGTAAAAAATGTATCTATAAAAACACAACAAACATTATACTGTATTATAATGACACTTATAGCAACATAATAATAATTATTATAATAGTGCATTAATGCGTATTACTTAAAGCCATTGATGATGCATGTATAAAGGTTAGTAACTGTATTCTGACCAACAGTAAGTATTTATAAGTCATAGGGCTCTTAACAACAATATAAAACCATTCATTTATTTGACAGAATAAATCTGTTAACTTACTATGGAGTCTGCATAACTATAGCATAACAGCCTTTTTATATACAGTATACCATCACGACTGACTAATTAAAACATACAGTGCTCAGCATATATGAGTACACCCCTCACAAATCTCTCATTTAAATGAATATTTTCTATAGGATGCTTTACAATATTATATTTATGCATATACATTAGTTTAGTCAGTACTGAAGGCAAATCTGGAGCTAATCTAACAAAATAACTTACAATAATGGTTCAAAAAATAGTAGCCCAAATTTATATGTTAGGGAAAAATATTAAATGACATTTTCAAAAATAGCAAAAATCAAGAGAAACTAAAAATATAGACAATTATTTGAAATGTTGTAGTTTAATTAGTTTTTTCAATATTATTAAATTTAAATTCACATTTCTAAAGATGTTCTGTGACTAAAATATTATTTTAATAAATATATCTGTTTAATAAATCTGTTTTGTTCAAATGCATCAATTTATATTACCTATATTCACTGATAAATGGAGAAATATATTCATCTTCAAAATGGGGTGTACTCATATATGCTGAGCACTGTATAAATCAGTGTATAATGTGTTATGAACATGTATATTGAAAAATTAAATGCATCACTAATGCATAAGTATTAATAAAAATATTATAAATGTAGTCATTATTTACATATACACTGGAACAAAATATCCGTAAATTAGCGTCTTTTTTATATTTTGTGATTCATGTTTTTATTTTACCCTATTTATTTATCTTTTGAATTGCATTATGGGACTTTGGTCTTTCTTCCAACAACTTTTAATCTTGAAAAGTTTGAAAAAAGTGACTTTTATTAACATTTTGAATAGTTTAAAGTGATATATGGTCTGGGTTGGTGTATTAATACAGTATAAAACCCTTGTAATAAACTGCCAGTACATTTTCTGTTATGTTACAGACTTATTTCTCTATATATTATTTCTTATACGTGATATTATTATTTCAAGCTGCTAAAATGTCAATAAAAATCACTTTTTTAAACTGTAGAGTTGAATTTTCAACATCAAAATTCGACAGAGCAGAGATCAAGCTCCCATAATGCAATTCACAACCATAAACAAATAGAAAACACTTGTGAACAGAATACAGAAACTTAATTACCATATTCTTTTACAGTGTAAAGTTTGTTGTGTCTACATTTACAGAATTGTTATAATTTTGTATAAATAATTATAAACAGAGTTATAATTGAATATAAGCATGAGCTTCATAGAAAGTGTTACCGACATGTTCTGTTAACTCTGTTAAACTAAGAATACTGCAATTATATACATGTATTCACAAAATAAAAGCTAAACCAAACCAAACCATTCATGCAACAAACTATAAGTAAACTGAATTTAAAATTAGTATTGACATAAAAATGCAAAATATAATAACCTTGATCTGGTTGTTCCTATTTCAGATCTTAAAGTGATTGAATACAGGCGGCACGGTGGCTCAGTGGTTAGCACTGTCGCCTCACAGCAAGAAGGTCGCTGGTTCGAGTCCCAGCTGGGTCAGTTGGCATTTCTGTCTGAAGTTTGCGTGTTCTTCCCGTGTTCGTGTGGGTTTCCTCCGGGTGCTCCGGTTTCCCCCACAGTCCAAAGACATGCGCCATAGGTGAATTGGATGAACTAAATTGGCTGTAGTGTATGAGTGTGTGTGTGAATGTGAGAGTTTATTGGTGTTTCCCAGTACTGGGTTGCGGCTGGAAGGGCATTTGCTGCGTAAAACATATAGTTGATGGTTCATTCCGCTTTAGTGACCCCTGATAAATAGGGGACTAAGCTGAAGGAAAATGAATGAAGGAATAAATTGATTAAACTCATACAGCCGCTCAGATTCATAGCAGAATAACAGAAGAGGAAGGCCAAACACACCTCATCTGCTGTCAAAAAGCCTCGTTGCGGCTAGACAGAAAGAAAATGAGCTTTTAGAGGAAGTTAGGAAGCTGAACAGTCTCCACAAAAATAAAAGGCAGCACAACTGTCTTCAACACTGATAATAATAATAATAGGAAATCTTTCTTGAGCACCAAACCAGCATCCTAACGGACAGGCAGCAGCTGGTAAAGCTGGGAAAATTCTCATCCAGTACCCGCACAATCAACACTGGCGCCCTCCAGGGGTGTGTCCTCTCCCCTCTGCTCTTCTCCCTGTACACGAATGACTGCACTTCAAAGGACCCCTCTGTCAAGCTCCTGAAGTTTGCAGACGACACCACACTTATCGGCCTCATTCAGGACGGTGATGAGTCTGCTTACAGACAGGAGGTTAAGGAGCTGTCTGTCTGGTGCAGTCACAACAACCTGGAGCTGAACACGCTCAAAACAGTGGAGATGATAGTAGACTTTAGGAAAAAAAACCCTGCTCTCCCCCCACTGAGCATCATGGACAGCATTGTGGCAGCAGTGGAGTCATTCAGGTTCCTGGGCACCACCATCTCTCAGGACCTGAAGTGGGACACTCACATTGACTCCGTTGTCAAAGAAGCTCAACAAAGGCTGTACTTCCTTCGTCAGCTGAGGAAGTTCAACCTTCCAAAGGAGCTGCTGAAACAGTTCTACACTTCCATCAATAAATCAGTCCTCTGCACTTCAATAACTGTCTGGTTTAGCTCAGCTACCCAATCAGACCTCCGAAGACTACGTTGAATATTTCGGACTGCTGAGCGAATCACTGGTACAACCCTCCCTACTCTCCAAGAACTGTACTTATCCAGAGCGAGCAGAAGGGCTGCCAAAATCACTCTGGACCCCTCACACCCAGCACACTGCCTCTTTGAACTTTTACCTTCTGGTCGACCCTACAGAGCACTGTGCACCAGAACAGCCCGACACAGAAACAGTTTCTTCCCTCAGGCAATCCATCTTATGAACACTTTATGATAGTAATTGTGACAAACATCAGTACTTGCTATACACCTTTAGACACATATACACTTATTTAACAACATGCCAATTTGCACATAACAGCAGCACATATAACGCTGTATATAGTAATATACCTGTACATACACTTGTCAATTTGCATATCTACATTAACTACTTACTTCTATTTTTAAAATATATTTATGATCTGTTTTTTGTCCTGTCTCTGTGATTCTGTTGCAGTGTAGAAGCTTCTGTCACGAAAGCAGATTCCTCGTATGTGTGAACATACCTGGCAATAAAGCTCTTCCTGATTCTGATTAAAGGGATAAATAAGGGCTATCTGAATGATCATGTGACACTGTTCTTTATCCAGTCGAGTGCTTATTTTGAGGAAATAAATCTTTTTGTTCTTACTTTTAATTCATTGTACTGCGCTCTTCAATTGCACTAAAGGCATATCGTTGTACATGCTCTCGGGTTATTGTTGTAGTGCAGGAGTGTTTGTTCTTTTCTGGATTGTTTCATATAAAAGCACTGCAATCTGTGGGCTTTTTCTAGTTATCTGATATCTGTGTGAGGAACAGACTGACATTGAACCCTCAAACGCTATTTATTTCCTGTGTACTAATTTACTGAATAATTACTGATTAATGGGAAACAATATATACATTTTACCCATACAAATTTTATATATCTTTCTTTTTGTTTACTAAAAAAATAAGACGTTAATGTGTTTATGTGAGGTATGAAGTCATTTTTGCCTACATTACCACAAATATCCTCAACTGCACCATTCCCCAGTTGGTGAATATGACTTTTTTTTGTAAACGTCACTTCAAAAAGTATCTAAATTTAATTACATTATTTAATTTCATTTGTTTATGGATATTGATAAGTGTTACGTGTAGAATTCTGGCATCTGGTTAGTGATGAACCTAAAAGGATTACAAAATAATACATTTTTGTCCAGCAGAGGGCCACAGATAGCCATTCGGTTTTTTTCTGGATGCTACCAAAATTGTTGTGATACATTTTGTGAGTTTATGTACATTCATTCATTTTCTTTTCGGCTTAGTCCCTTTATTAATCTGGGGTCGCCACAGCGGAATGAATCGCTAACTTTTCCAACATATGTTTTTACGCAGCGGATGCCCTTCCAGCTGCAACCCATCTCTGGGAAACATCCACGCACACTCATTCACACACATACACTACGGACAATTTAGCCTACCCAATTCACCTGTACCGCATGTCTTTGGACTTGTGGGGGAAACCGGAGCACCTGGAGGAAACCCACGCAAACACGGGGAGAACATGCAAACTCACATTAATGACAACTGACCCAGCCAAGGCTCGAACCAACGACCTTCTTTCTGTGAGGCAATCGTGCTACTCACTGCGCCACCATGCAGCCCAGTTTATGTATATATAAACATTAAAAAAACATTTAGAATAGATATTGTATCCAAAGTTATGCGTTAACATTACTAATACATTAATAATGAATGACCTTTTCATTAAGTAACGTTAACAACCACGAATAAGTAATAAATATGTTGTTCATCCATTTTTTCTGTCAGTAAATACATTAACTAGCATTAGCTAAATAATACAACCTTATAGTGTTATAGATAGATAGATAGATAGATAGATAGATAGATAGATAGATAGATAGATAGATAGATCGTGTATTTCATAAAAGCAAACCAAAATGTCGGCCAATTAAACCATGCTAATGACAAATTTGACCATTTTACACTAACGATAGTTTAACCATGATGTTTGTAGTAGTCAACCATTAATAATTACAGTAGGCGACACTATTAAATTCGTGAAAATATTTTGTCAAAAAATATTTGAGAGACAGATTTAAAACTGATGCAACCAGTCCCATACATACACTTCCGGCTAAAAGAGACGATTTCCAACGACATGAGGAAAGGATGACAGAATTGAAATTTCTGAGTGAACAAGCGGTCGGTAGTGTGGGCAAAATTCAGTGCACACAAAAGCTAGTTCAGTGAATGCAAGCCATTATTTATTATTTTAAAATCAGAATTTGGGCGACGTGGTGGGTAGCACAATCGCCTCACAGCAAGAAGGTCACTGGTTCGAGCCTCGGATAGGTCAGTTGGCATTTCTGTGTGGAGTTTGCATGTTCTCCCCGTGTTGGCGTGGATTTCCCCCACAAGTCCAAAGACGTAGTATAGGTGAATTGAATAAGCTAAATTGGCCGTAGTGTATGTGTGTGAATGTGTATGGATGTTTCCCAGTGATGGGTTGCAGCTGGAAGGGCATCCGCTGCGTAAAACGTATGCTGGATAAGTTGGCGGTTCATTCCGCTGTGGCGACCCCAGATTAATAAAGGGACTAAGCCGAAAAGAAAATGAATGAATGAATGAATGAAAAACTATCTATAATAATCTGACATAAGAAAGCTGTTAAGTGTATGCAAACATTTACATGTTTTTATGAATGTTTTTTGTCTTTTTCTTTTTCTTTGATTGTTGTCGTCTCCTGGCTTTTTCATATTGTTGTTAATTTTAAATTGTTCAATAAAAAAAATAAAGCAAATGTAAAAAAGCAGTAGAAAGTGTGTAACGCTCCTGTAGAGGGCGCTATATACACATTTGTCGTTTTATCTGTATACAACTGCTGAAATCTACTGGTCTTTTAATAATAAATGACAACAGCAATGATATAATACAATTACAGGCATTTTATTGTTTTAATTACAAGACAGGGATGAAAATATCAATCGGAATCATGCAGCCAATAAAGGTTTTTATATTGTAGTAGAATGTAAATATATATATTTTACTGTATACATTGACTGTAAATCTACAGCACTTTTAGTGAAGCACTTTAAGTAACATATAAAGACCGTTTTCCATTACAGGACGTTTTCTGTTCTTGTTTCCAGGCCGCTGTTCGTGTGAGTCTAGAATTTCGTTTGATTGGCTTTTAATCTCAGAGAATGAAGGAACGACGCATTGCATCAGGTTTAGTATTCTGCATGCACATTTCACGAAGCCCACAGCACTGCCAAACAGAAGAACAGGGATATATAAGCCAGATTTTTGGTGGCACAGGCTCTCATGCAGGGCTCGGGAGGGCTGACTTTGAGATCAGGAATCGTCCCATTGGTGATTGATGCTTTATTCTGGAATCACACATGGTAAAGTCAGGTAAATGTGTAGTAAAATAAGCAGTTACAGTATATTTAAAAGCCGTGTGACTCTTACAAATGAATCCGCGACTATGACTATCTGGTTGATTTTCTTCAGTGTTTGTTGGTATTCATTGATAGAGCTGTCGTTCCAAGCATTCGTGTTCATCGTAAATAGCCAGGTTCTGCGAATGTGTAAAATAAAAGCAACATTAATATTAAGGCAAATATTAAGAGCTAAATGCATTAAAGGAATAGTTTACCCAAAAATGAAAATCACTCACCCTTGGTGTGCAGTGTTGGGGAAAGTTACTTTAGAAGGTAATGCATTACAATATTGAGTTACTCCCCCAAAAAGTAACTAGTTGCGTTACTTAGTTACTTTTTATGGTAAGTAATGCGCAACGTTACTTTTGCGTTACTTTTGCGTTACTTTTGAAATGGAGGAGCTTTGCAATTAACAACACCCTGTATAACCTACACCTACATTTACCTTTAAAAAAGACATCAAAAAAAAAAATACATATTTTAGGATGTTATCTGAGAACTTCCTGACCCCAGAGATATACATGCTGTTCTGTATATACCGATTATTGAAAGCTTAAAGCAATGTGTTTGCTATTTTTGTACTATTTGTCTTAGGTAAAATCACTGTCCATTGAGACTATAATCCCCTTTTCTTCAATGCGTTCAAAATAATGAACACATTCTCTCGTTGACTGCGTGATTCATTGTGACCACTTTCATTTTCATTCAACACATTTTTTTAAAAGCTAATTAAGTAAACTAAAAAGTAACTCAAATATTATTACTGTATTTTTAAAAGTATTGCTCACTTTTAAATTTTATACTTTAAATATTTTTATACTTTACTCGTTACTTAGAAAAGTAATATTATTACGTAACTGGCTGAACTTGTAATGCGTTACCCCCAACACCGTTGGTGTGTATGACTTATGAGTAGCTTTAAATTTGATCTTGGATCGTCCATGCTGAATAATGCTGTTGGGTAATGGCAATTAATAAAATAAGCTTTCCAAAGCGCATAAATCCATTATAAAACTAATAAATGCCACCAGGGGGTTATCAAATGTATTATGAAGGGGATTGATGTGTTTTTGTAACACTAGTCATGTTTCCATCCTATTTTAATGCGCATTTTGGAATATCACATAAAAAAATCACATCAGTAAAATGTCTTATTAGAAATGCACATTTACAGACAAAATTCCAGCTTGCGCATCAAAAAAGTCATGTGATTTTGTTTTAACAGATCATGTGATCAAAAAAATGTGCCAGATGGGACGTCATTAATGGACAAACCAGCCACATGATATGGCACCACATTGTAAAACATCTGAAATGTTGTTGTTTTTTGTCATTGTGAAGTCCCTCAGCCAAAGTCTGTCATTAGTATTATTGCCTCCAGAACTGTCCAGCACACGTTCATTGCCTTTTGTCTTCTGATGCACAAGTCATTTATCATATAAGAAAAAGGCCCACAGTGCAATTCATTTTTTCTTTGTGATCTTTGGCGCCAGTTCAGGAAGTGACTATTTTGTTCTCTTTATTCACAAATATTTTATGTGATATTCCAGTTTTGCTCATAAATGTACTTCACATCTTTGGATGGAAACATAGCTAGTGACGTCTGGCGTCTGCCGCATCCATGTTCCTTTTTTTTTTTTTTTAAAAGATTTATTTTTGGTATTTTTGCCTTTGTGTTATAGGAAAGTAGGATGACAGAAAATGAAGTAGGAGAGAGAGCGGGGACGAGATCGGGAAAGGTCCACAAGCTGATATTTGAACATCCATAGTGCGTTATATGTCAGCACACCAACCGCTGGGCTATCGGCATGTTCTTGACTTCTTGGCTGACCTCTGACTTGATGTATGACGAATGATGAAGATGATGATGTTAATGTACTTCGGGTTCAACCAAATACAGCTGTGCAAAACTCAAGCTCTTCTACTCTTTCAGTGAAATCCTCTGACATTTGAACTTCTCTTTTTCCATTGTTGAAATATACATTTATATAATCTAGTTTCAAATTAAGATTAATACATGTAACTGTGCCTGGCGATCGGGTTGCCGTGGTCCTAACCTTTGACCACCACCCATTCCACAATGCACCGGCCCCTTACGGCTCCCCCTGCAGGTGGTGGGCTTGCAGGAGGATGTTCCCATGTCGCTCCTTCGGGCTAAGCCCGGCCGGCTTCCGTGGGAAAAAACCCAGCTACCAGGCGCTCGCACATGAGCCCCAACCCCAGGTCTGGCTCCAGGGTGGGGCCCCGGCTGCGCCTTACCGGGCGACGCCACGGTCCTCAGTGTTATTTTACTCATAAGGGGTTTTTGAACCGCACTTAGTCTGACCTGTCACCTAAGAACTTTTTGCCTTGGGAGACCCTACCAGGGGTCACAAGGGGTTTTTGAACCTGCCTGGATGCCTACCTAGGGAGGTGTTCCAGGCATGTCCCACTGGGAGGAGGCCTCGGGGAAGACCCAGGACACGCTGGAGGGACTGTCTCTTGGCTGGCCTGGGAACGCCTCGGGATCCCCCCAGAGGAGCTGGAGGAAGTGTCTGGGGAGAGGGAAGTCTTGAGTTTCTCTCCTAAGACTGCTGCCCCCGCGACCCGGCCCCGGAAAAGCGGTTGAAAATGAATAAACATGTAACTGAAAAGTTATATTCTTTGGATTTTAATTATATACTTTCATTCAAAACTCTAGTAGCCAGGGTGTGGAAGACATTAACCTTTGCTTCCTGAGCACCGGCTGAGCCAAAGTGATACAAGTGCTATGAGCAGGTCCTCAATGACTGTGCCCCTTTGTCTTTGTGGATCCATTCTACTTGTTTAACCAGCTCCACCTTTAGCCACTGCCCCCTTGTAAAAACATATAATAGACCGGACGACTCTGTCCCAAATCAGACTTGTGTAAGACTTGTTAATATACTCTTGTCACTGTAAGACGTCTTGAAGATGCTGTTTGACTGCAGAACAACCAACACGTCTCAGTTAAGAATGCTGCTTGAACTGAGTCTCCTGGCCTGGGTTTTTTTATGTTACTTTAACATTTTATCAAGCTAATCAGTTCTCAACTAAATTTTTTAAGTTATATAACTTAACATTTTTAATCAGTTTCATTGATGTAAGTTGAGTTGACTAGAAAAGTTAAGTTGATTCAACTAAAGAAATTTAGGCAGCAAGGATTTTATAACTGTATGAATGCATCTTGTCATCCATCAAGTCAGAGGTCAGTGATTTGAGTAGTTAATTAAAAAGAATTCAATTTGTTGTTACAAAAACACAATGATACGTTTCATAGGTCATGCATTAACCACCTGTTGGTGTATGGGTTTAGTTTTACGCCAGATTTATGCACTTTAGGAAGCTTAAAAAAATGTCCACTGCCCAACACCATTATACAGCATGGAAGCACCGGGATAACTTTTAAAACAACTCCAACTGTGTTTATCTGACAGAAGAAAGTCCTATACACCGAAGATGGCTTGAGGTAAATTATGGGGTAATTTTCATTTTTGGGTGAACTATTCCTTTAAAAGGAATAGTTACAGTTTTTCGCAGTGGCTTTGGTACATTTCTTAGATCAGAATTGAAATTTGCAAAACGGTAAGTTCATTTCTCAAAACAACCTGTACAGATAGCAAAACACCATGGATTACCTGCAAAAGCCAGTCTCTTGCTCAAAATCCTTAGTTCATCTCTCAAAACTAAATGTTTGTGTCAATGAACATGTCAGTGCAGTCATAACGAGACTCCCCATAACGTGCAGTGCAGTCATAACGAGGACACCCCCTCGTCTCTCTGACTCTTGCACCAGGTTGCACATTTGCACTATAGACACTTTCCTAATCACTCCTTGTCTCTTGGAAACACTGTGCATTTTAAATTGTGCTTCATTCAGGTGAGTGGGGTTGACAAACTACCTGTAGAAACACTCTTCTCTCTTATGCACCTGACACTTTATCTAAACTCCACCTTACAAGGACTCAATGTTTACTATAAATGTACCACAATCATGTTGCGCTACTTGCTTCAACCTTAAATACCTCTTGCACAATATTAGACCTTAAATACCTTTTTTTGCACAATATCCTGCACAACATTGTTCAGTCTCATGAAAAAGTACTCGTATAGCCTGTCTTATGTGTATAGTTTAAGTATTTATTCTATTTTATAATATATGTTAGTTATGCATAGGTTTTTTTTATAATAGCTCTTATGTCCAGTGTTGTGTTTGTATTTATGATTAATCCATGTAGCACCGTTGTCCTGCGAGACACGACATTTCGTTCCTCTGTATGTCCACACATGTAGCGGAATGACAATAAAGTACAACTTGACCTGATAATGATAAGTCACTGTGTACGGATAAGACAACATTGTACTCTGTAGGGGTGTTCTGATGTAAACTATGGCAAAAAAATTGTACTGTAATTTGTTGCCAGATCATGTCATTGTGATACA
The DNA here is from genome assembly GCA_903798125.1 of Danio choprae. Lineage (NCBI taxonomy): Eukaryota > Metazoa > Chordata > Actinopteri > Cypriniformes > Danionidae > Danio > Danio choprae. The sequence continues at coordinate 282,378 of CAIGQW010002287.1, forward strand.
GAAAGGAAAAGCCAGCACTGCAGATTACAAAGAAAAAAACGAAACAAAAGTAGAAATGTGAACATAGGACAAACTCCTTAGAGATGCAAGATTCACCTGGGAGAAATGAACCAATTCTAGACAGATTTATAAATAAAAGTCTGATGGAAATGTAAAGAAAAATGCATTATGACAAAATATTATGATAACTTGAAGCATTTTGCATGTAAAGACTTATGCTATGAATAAACGATAAAATGTTGTGGGGGGTGAGATTATTCAACAGAGACCATTATAATCCATTTTGATCAACATGACATAAGCAATTGATAACGTAGGAAACAGCAGAGAATTGCACATTATCATTTGCACCTTGTTCATAGGCATGAGAAGCTGACTGAACAGGTATTATTGAGAATTTCAATTCTGATCTGAGAAATGTACCAAAGCGACTGAGAAAAACTGTAATTATAAATATAAGGAATCATAAATTAGATTACTCTGTATCTTCTGTTCCCATTTCAGACTGTAAAGATGAGAAATCAGGCAAGCTCACACAACTGCTCAGATTCATAGCTGGATAATAGAAGAGGTAAGCCAAACACATTTCATCTGACGTCGACAGGCCTCCCTGTGGCGGAAAGAGAGCCTTTTAAACATTCATCAAACAATACAGCCAACTCCCAATTAATAAAATCCAGCACATTTTATTCAGATATATATCATAATAGGGAGGACAAGACTATGGAGGACAACACATACACTTAATACACAAATACACTTCATTAAACATGTACACATAGACATCACCTATAATTGCAGGTTAATGATGTCTGTATATAATAACTAATATTTGATTGTAACTTTAACTTAATTTGATCGTAATGTAATAATGTGCACCTTTTGTAAAGCTACTTTGAAACAATAGTTATTGTAAAAAGCGCTACACAAATAAACTTCAATTGAAGACTATCACATTTTCCTTTTTATGCTGACTTTAAAGGGGCAAGTTCACCCAAAAATGAAAATTCTGTCCTTATTTACTCCTCCTTTACTCAATCAAACAAACATTGACTTCCTTGCTGTTTTTGTTCCTGCTATAGATATCAATGGCTGCTTTTTTCCAGCATATCTTGAAAGAAATGTATAAAAAGTTTGAACCCCTTAAGGGCGAGTAAATGACTTTCGTTTCTGGGTGAACGATCCCTTTAACTATTAGTGAAAAAACAAAAACTGCACCTATAATTAAAACAATGTAAATAATGAGAGGTGGTAAGGCTTGAAGCTACAGTAGTTGATGTTGGAAGAAAACAGACAATGTGTGTAAATGTACAAACCTGTGTGAGTGTGTTGCGCTTTTCAGTGTTGTAAGTGCACTCCACCAGCAGTTTGTCACCCTGATTTTAATAAAAAAAAATTCAATTAAATCTTTATTTCGTTTACTGTGGATTATTACACAGTAAATGGTAATTATACATCAATAAACAGAGTTTGTTTATAAAAATGTAAGTGTTGCTAATGTTTCTTCCGCCTACGAGGGCTGCATTTATGTAATTTAAAATACAATAAAAACTGTAATATTGTGAAATACTGTTCCAGTTTAAAATAACCCTTTTCTGTGGGAATATATTTCAAAATGTCATTTATACCTGTGCTTTAAAGCTGAATGTTCAGCATCAGTGTTCAATGTGATGTTATAGATCAACAATCATCCTAGTATGCCGATTTATTGTTTGTTTTACCAGGTTACCATTTATGAACAATTATTACTGTAGTGCTTAATCAGCATTAATGGTTCCTCTTGTGTTTTACCACACACACATATCTATCTATCTATCTATCTATCTATCTATCTATCTATCTCTCTCTCTCTCTCTCTCTCTCT
>CAIGQW010002287.1:289241-302373 GCA_903798125.1 Danio choprae
CAGATTTTGTTTAGTTTAGTATTATTTTTATGTTTATATTGTTTGGGTTTTTACCAAAATCTGGTTCAATTCCAAGTCCTTTAGAAATATTATTCCCAGGAAAAAACATGACGTGTTCAATACTTATATTCCCCGCTGTATTACCTTCGTATAACCTTTAATACATTTGTTTTGTACTCAATGGTGTATATTATTTTTATATGTTTTTGTCATTTACTTTTTAGTCTAACAGACTATTTTTCCCATTATTTAAATTTTTTTGTATGTTTTTTTTATTTTATTTTATTTGTATAACCTTTAAAACACTACTGTAAGCATTATTTTTATATATATGCCATTAGCATATTCTGTCATTTACTCTTCAGTCTAAAAGGCTTGTTTTCTGATTAATTAATTGGTTTTTATCATAATTCCATGTAATCCTGCATTTTATTACATCCCTCCAAGCTATTTTGTTTAAAAGATGTCAAAACATAGGCGCCTTGGCGCACTGTCAGTGAAAATCTAAGAGACGTCTATCAGTAGTCCAAACCGATCATCAAATACACAGATTAGACAGACATGTAGTCATTCATTCCTCCCATCTATTTAAAGACTAGCCTATTTTTGAACTATTGTTAGCTGTCAATTCGATTTTCACTGACAACCAGGATTTAGCATTGTTTTATCCTAGACGTCTATCTTTAGACATTTAGGATAAATATCTATGTTAAATGTATATGTTTATGATAAATGTATATGTTTAGACTGTTTAGATGTCTATTACAGTTCTTTTAAACACAAAACAATGCTTGCTGCAGTATATTTCCTTTTGCTGATTGTTTTCTATACAATTTTAAAACATATACTGTACAATGATAAAAATGTTTTAAAAAAGTTCAGTCATTCATTGATCAGAAATGTTTACCTGAAGTGTCCTACTCGCACTTTACGTCCTGCTAAGTGTGTGTGCATCATCACAGAAAACACCTGAAGATCATTTGGCGTCTCCAGAACCTGTAGAGCACAGAACACAAAACGTCATCCAGAGGCGTCTGCTCAATCTGCCTTTTTCTTGTGGGAATGTGAGTAGGTATACATTTAGTACACATACAGTTGAAGACAAAATGATAAGCTGAGAAAAGACATAGATTAAAGTACAAACTAAATCAAAACTAACCATATTGATTTTGTTAGCTCACATTGCTAGCTTTGTGGTGAGCAATTTATCTGGGCATTAAGAAAAAACATTGTTTGCCTTTGTAATCTTTAATTGAAATCTGAAAATGCACTTGCTGTTTATTTTCAGTTAAATTCTCATATTACGTCTGTCTGAGGTATTGGGCGTGGCTAACATACTTAACCACGCCCCTCCAACTGTCAGTTTTGACAACAAACAGAAATGGTGAGGAGGAGGTGTCTGTTAGGTTGTAATGACTCTCCCAAACCCTTTTCCCGATCTTTCTGAATGAAATGCCTACTTTACTACATCCAATCAGCCCACAGTAGAAAATCAAGCCACGCCCACTGTTGACTTATTTAATATTCTGTTTCTCTAGGAACTGTGTCACAATTTGAAAAAAAAAAAAATGGTCACAGCTTCCGGTTCATGTGGACTTCAATAGCAGAGCAAGGGCATTTTTCACAGTATTTCCTGATATATTTTTCTTCTGGAAAAAGTTTTGTTTCTTTGAGTTTGGTTTGAATAAAAAAATGATTTAAAAACTAGTAAATTAGTATGTACTGTCATCATTGCAAATACTAAATAAATCAGTTATTAGAAATCAGTTATTAAGCTATTAATTTACAATTTCACAGGAGGGCTAATGATTTTGTCTTCAGTTGTATATAAATACTTATATATCTGTATACTGTATATACCTCAGGGATATAAGTAGTGTCACACATCCCATATGTAAGGAAAGACGTGGCTTTGGGAGGAATGGCGTATAAAGGAGTCACTGCTAGTCCCGTCATCAAAACACCCGCATCATGTTGACGAAGTTCAGACGTATAATAGAATCGCAGACCTGAGCTATCAACTCGACCTGTGCGGAGAAAATATAAAGCAGTGTTTTATCATTACAAACACCTTACAAACCCTAATTCCTGTGTGAAATGTAACATTTCAAAGCACTACTGGCTGACCTGCAGTTTTATTAACATTGTTGTAATGCACCTCAAGCCTGTAGAAAAAATCGCCAACATTTCCTCCAATCGGAAGTCCTGCCACTTCAGGGAATTCAAAATCCTTCAAATACATGGAATTGAAAAGATTAATATTATTTTTAGGAATATAAAATCAGTTTGATCAGTCAATTTTCCTCATTAAGAAATAGGGAGGATGAGGACATTTGTAAAGTCAGAAGTTTCTGCTTCTAATATTGATTATTATAGATACTTTATTTTAATAAAGGCTTAGTTTAGGTTTAGAAATAATACTAATGTTTATGGTAACATCGGAAACTGTAGAGTAGAGCTGAACAATATATAGTTTGATATTACAAATTGATATTTGAGCATTGATATTACAATGTGTGTATGTACAATAGTTACATCACAGGGTTAGATTATTTATAAAATGATGACCATGTTATTTTACATCCGACTGTTCAAATTCTGAACTTGAAAACTGTTTTACTTCCCAGAAAACCATTAAGCACTGTGCACGAAGCATTTTTGCTCTGTCGTATTTATTTATGCTTGTAATTTTTTATAATTGTATGCAGATGCACTGCATAGAAAAAGACTTGATCATCTCAGTTGATCTAAATGAATGAAATCTTTTCCAACAGAGCTATTCAAATCATTTTTATATCAAATTATATTCATGTCGCAATATATAGCGCAGGAAAACAATGATTTTTCCAATATTGTGCAGCCCTACTGTAGAGTGACTTAATAAACTATGATTTATTCAACTTTATCAAAGAAATAATGAATTGTGGGCTATGCTTAGCTTGGGAATCCAGTTCTTTAACGTTAGGGCTGTGCAATATGACAAAACATATCATATAGACAAAATAGAAAGTCTATAATTTCATATTATGCTCTATTGTTTATTTGCAGTGTAATAGAAATAATATTGTTTATGGTCATTTGGATGACAGCAATCTTACATCTATGGTGAAATCTTGAAAGTACAGTGTTTACATTTTGTTTTGTTTTTTGTTGCATTTTTGAAAATTATTTTATATTTGATTTATATTTATTTTATATTTCTACATTCTTAATCAAACATATGCCTTGACGTTCTACATTTTTTAAAACTTACATATGGATAAGTATTATTTGTGTGTGTATATACTCTAAAATGTAAACAAAAACAATTCCATGTGGACTATATATATAAACTATTAACTGATTGAATTTACAGAAATGGTACTATATCGTCGGCACGATAGCCCAGTGTTTAGTGCAATGACATATAGCGAAACAGCGCTCCGGCCGTCCTTAGTTCAAATCCCGGTTTGTGGACCTTTCCCGATCCAATCTCCCTCTCTCACCCTTCACTTCCTGTCATCCTACTGTCCTGTCAAATAAAGGCCGAATGACAAAAATAAAAGTCCAAAAATAGAAAAGAAATGGTACTAGCTTTAAATAATCTAGCTCCTGTTTATCTAACCAACCTTCTGTCTCGCTACAATCCAACCCGCTCTTTAAGATCTCAAAACTCAGTACTCAAAATAGCAAAGTCTACTAAAGGAGGTCGAGTCTTCTCATTTATGGCTCCTAAACTCTGGAATAGCCTTCCTGATAATGTCCAAAAACACAAATACACTTCATTAAACATGTACACATAGACATCATCTATATGCTATAAAACTGCAGGTTTTATATAATAAAATTGCATGTTTATATATAAGCACTTCATGGTTTTGCCAAGTACGATGCGATCCTGGATTAACGTCTATGTTGATCCCGGAGCATAATTTTTGTTATCTATGTAATCCATACCTGTTCCCTACCCCTAAACCCAACCTTAACTGTAAATTATTCCCAAAATCAGAGGGGAATAAAAGTTCAACAATCATGTAGAAGTGCATAAACCTAACCGTAAGCCTAAACATAACACAAACTGTAAACGTATCCCTTAATTCTGATTAGCTGATTGAAATTTTGTTCCAGGATCAACATAGATCTTAATCCAGGAACATGTCCTACTTGGTGAAATCAGGTTGGTGTATATATAATGAGTTTCTTTAACTTAATTTGATTGTAATGGATGTCAGGATATTGTTGAGTAATATCATGATGAGATTTTTTTTGTCATATCTCTCAGCCCTTCATTCATTCATTTTCTTTTTTGCTTAGTCCCTTTATTAATCAGGGGTCGCCACAGAGGAATGAACCGCCAACTTATCCAGCATATGTTTTACGCAGTGAATGCACTTCTAGCCGCAACCCAGCACTGGGAAACATCCATACACTCTAGCATTCACACACATACACTCTGGCCAATTTAGCTTATTCAATTCACCTATAGCGCATGTCTGTGGACTGTGGGGGAAACCGGAGCACCCGGAGTAAACCCTCGCCAACATGGGGAGAACATGCAAACTCCACACAGAAATGCCAACTGACCCAGCCGGGGCTCGAACCAGCAACCTTCTTGCTGTGAGGCCTCTCCCAGCCCTATTTAATGGTATAAATACCTCTGAATGCATGAAATAGTATTAGACCCCTCTTTAAATTTGATTGCTTAAAACCCCATTCACAGAAAAGACAAACCCCTCCGCCAACTCCCCACACTGCAACGGTCTCCATACACTCTTCATATTCCGTGTAACATTCCCGCTCCAATGGCTCCGTCACCGCCGGCGGGCAGCGGTACAGCAGCAGATGATGCACCAGGTCATAATTGGTGATTACCGGTTCAATCTGGAGATTAGAAAAGTAAGATCTGATGAAAATGTCTGACAGATCGGTGGATAAATAAAGTGTGAGAAGCTCATAGACTCACCCGATAAATGTGCTGTTTGCTGTCGAATGTAGGCGCTCTTACGTTTTTGCAGTGGTAGTAGGTTTGGTTGGCTGGTAGCATGAACTGGAATGATTGTAAAAGCAAGTATCTTAAAGGTCCCATAAAAATTAAAATAACGTATTTTAGATGTTAGTATCAGTGTTGTTAGTTTTTAGGATATCTATAAGCTAAATATCTATCCATATATCTAAATATCTATAATGTCTAAATATCTAAATATCTATAATGCTCCAAAACAGTGACTAAATTTGCGTTTAGAAGATACAAAACCTATATAAACATTTAAAAAAATCTTAACTACTCTCACTGGTAGAGCGGTGATAAAAACGCAACGCTATTGGCTGTTTTTTAAAAAGGGAAGGAGCTACACTTTCCCACCCTCTCTTCATGTTTCGGTTAAGATTATGTCAAACATCCAATAAAAATGCTAATTTCAAAGCACTTCACAGGACCTTTATGATACAAAATAAAAATTTCACACTTACAAGCACCAATCAAGTTAACCAATAACTTGATCTACTTACTATACATGATCTACTTACTATACACAAAAAAACACCATTCTAAAAGTTTAGGGTCAATAAGTATTTTTTTAAAGAAATATATACTTTTATACAGCATGCATTAAAATTATGTTTTTAAAAACATCTTACACTAAAGTAATTTGAAATATTTCAGAAATGCTGTTTAAATGTTGTTTCTGTGAACGTTACATTTATCCATAAAATGCCTAAATGTGTTTCTACAAATAAACATTTATTAAAAAAAATTATTAATAAAATAATTATTTAATCAGCAAATAAGAATATTAAATTGATTTCAAAAGGATCCTGTGACAATGAAGACGGGAGAAATGGTGCTGAAAATTCGGCGTTACTAAATGAAAATTTGCTGGACAAGAAATTTGTTGAAACTTTTAGTCAAACTGACAAAATGTACAGGTGATTAGTACATTATTATATTATAACAATATGCTCTAACCTAACATGCTCTAATCTAAATAATGGACAATTTCTTCTTGATAATATGACGTTTTGGCATTTTCTTCATTAATTAAAGGCAGGAAGTTTTAAATGTTGGTCTCAATTTCAGGAACAGAAATGTTGATGTTAAGAGAAGAATTCAATGAATTCAGTTGGCAAACAAATGTTGGCCAATGGACCCTTTTCACAACACTATTATAACACATTTAACGGTCATCAGCATCTTAAATCCTTGGACATTTTTAATATTTCAATTTTTTTTTTTTTAAAGAATGTATATTTATATGTCTTTATGTATGTGTTATACTACTTTGCATCAAATTACAAAAAAATGAATTACCACTTATGCAAGGTGTTTCTAATGCAGTGTCTATGGACAGGAGAGTAAATTTGTTGTTATTCTCTCTTCTGGCTGCCTTTATCAGTCTCACACTATTTTTTTCCCTTTTTCTGAAAGTCTTGATAACACTATTGTTGAGTTTTTCTTTTATTATTTCAGCAAATAGGATTGTAAAAAATTATTTGTTGTACTCTCCCATTAACTGCGCTCTAAGTTTACTCAACTATGACGACTTCCGCTGCTGAGAAATCTGTGAATGTGAAAAGGGTCCATACGCTTAACCCATAAATAGAAGAATAAATATAAATCTTATATGAATATTGTGATAATAATATGAAATTGTCAGAGCCTGGTAGCAATACAGTGGACATCTGATTTCAACTGCAGAACAAAAAGTCAAATTCAAGGCATCTACATCATCTTTTCACTAAATAATTTTTTCCACAGAGATATGATACGGCCACCAACCTATTGTGCACCCATAGATAAAACAGGAAAACAAACTAATATATTTTTTAAAAGAACAATTGTACTTACATTTTCCATAGTTATGTCAAAATATGTGGTGTTTGAAAGGCTGACGCGAGGCATGTACTTCAACAGATTCACCTCCTTTGAGCCCCTTTTGGTCACATGGTATGCGATGTCATCAGTCTGTCCATATGCGTAAATCAGCTTCATGGGAAGAATCTGATAATGCGATAAAAATACTTTTACTGGATGTCTAAATGAACAATGAGATGCACTTTGTACAGTTAAAGGGACAGTTCACCCTAAAATGAAAATGTACTCATTATTTACTTTCCCTCAAGAGTTTCTTTATTCTCTTGAACACAAAAAAAACTGGTGAAAAAAAAATTTTTGGAGAAAGATGAAAACCTTTAACCATCGACTTCAATAGTAGGAAAAACAAATACTATGGAGGTCAATGGTTACAGGTTTTCATTCATTCATTCGTTTTCATTCAATGAACCGTTAGCTTATCCAGCATATGTTTTACGCAGCGGATGCCCTTCCAGCCGTAACCCAGCACTGGGAATACAGGTTTTCAGCTTTTTTCAAAATATCTTCTTTTATGTTCAACAGTAGAAAGACAAACAGGTTTGAAAGAAATGAGGGATTATATAATCACATTCAAGTATTTGTTATCAGAGTAAATTACACATGAATATATACTCAATCAGACTACATGTAAACTTTACATATTTACATTGCTATTTACATAATTTCGGTAAGTTGTTCACATTCATTGATTGTACCAATTTTTCAGTTTTTCCAACTTGTATATGCTTACATTGGACATTTGTGAATCTTCTGCAGGGAGTGTTTATATGACATCAATACTCTCATATGCATTTGTATTGTTTTTGTTAGATAAAATGATTGCTGTAGCAGTGATATTGCTGTAAATTTAATTTAGTTTTTGTAATGTTGCTGATTTCTAAATGTACTTTGATTTAATGTAAATGTTTTAAAATCATGAGATGTGATTTGGTTTTATTCAATGTTACTATCAACACTTACATCAAGGTTGCATAAGCCTGCATTTTACACTGCATATCTTCATGGTCAAATTCAGATATGTTTTAATAACTTTAGTAACTGTCTCTACATTGCTCTTTAAAAAGAAGCTGCTGATGTTCTTGTTGCTAACTAAAGAATTTAGTTTTTTTGTAATTTGTATCTCAAAATTTATCTTACAAAAGTAACCAAAATGTAATCCAAAAGTAATCAGATTGTATTACCATAAATGTGTAATATGAAAGATTATATTACTGTCTACATATTCTGTCATGTAATTTGCAACTTGGGCTCATTGAAAATAAGTTCTTCAGGCTAGATTTTTGCAAAACTTAAAATACGCTGCTCTGGTTATGTTTTATTGCAGGTTTCAGATCACAAATTCATTAGAGGGCGCTGTCTATGTTTTTGCAAATACGCAATCCGAAATAGGGTGGCATGGTGGCTCAGTGGTTAGCAATGAGCAAGAAGGTCGCTGGTTTGAGTCTCGGCTGGGCCAGTTGGCATTTCTTTGTGGAGTTTGCAAGTTCTCCCTGTGTTCATGTGGGTTTCCTCCGGGTGATTCAGTTTACCCCACAGTCCAAAGACATGCGGTGTAATTGAATTAAATAAACTAAATTTGCCTTAGTGTATGAGTGTATGAGTGTGTGTGTGAATGCAAGAGTGTATGGGTGTTTTCCAGTAATGGGTTGTGGCTGCATCCGCTGCTTAAAACATATGCTGGAATATTCGACGGTTCATTCCGCTGTGGTGACGCCTGATAAACAAGGGACTAAGTTGAAGGAAAATTAATGAATAATCTGAAATACACTACTTTGGATATGTTTTGTTGTATATTTCAGATACACATTATATACACGTTGATGAGAAGGCAGGGCTTGTTGTACAGATCACCTTGCGATTGACTAACCTAAACCCAACCAATAGGAAACATAAGAGAAAATTGTATCACGGCCATGTAGTTTTATCATGATTTTACTTTGCTTTAATGGTTTTGTGGAACTATGCTTCACTGGACTCAAACTCGAGCGCTCTGAATCACAAGTAAAGCATCATACAAGGTGAGCTAATGAGCAAACTGACCACGCCAAAAAAGTTGTCCATATGCGGATAAACAGGTGTGACAAACAGATTTGATTACAAATCATAGACACCATTAAGTTGTTTTGTGGTGTTTATTTGGTTTTGTGCAAAGAACTGCACAAAAATAATCCTTTATTGGACAATAATATGTCCCTGTAAATATCATTAGTGTGAAAAGGAACAAAATTTGTTGCCCCCTAGTGTTCATTTTACTCAGAAACTGCAGTATGTTGAAGTGCGTATTTGTGGTTTCACAAAAATGTAAGCTAAAGCATGTATTTCGAACGAGCCTGTTGTGGTCAGCCAGTAACTGATTACAATTCATAAGTAATCTACCCAGCTCTGCTAATGCTAACACATATTTAGCTATGCTTTGATTCAAAATTCAAGGAGATTTAGAGTTCAGTTTAAGAAGGGTTTCTCAAGTACAGACGAGAGCCCTTGGAAAAAAGGATGAACGGTTTTGCTAGGCACAGAAGTTCTCAGAAACACCCCCTGATCCCACTGAACCAGCACAGAGTGGATTCCCTTACATTGCTGGTTTTGTTTTGTAATGCCGTAGTTTCACCATCATTGTTTTCTGGATACAGCTGCATAGTATATCTTACAGTGAAAGGAAGGGGAGGGTTACCCAGCTAGTGTTCTTAAACTACTTTTCTTTGTAATCTATATAACAAATGCATTCTATTGTTAAACAGACTCACGGTGACAGGTAAATCATTTTCATCACAGGAATCAATGGCCCGCTGAAATTTCATGACCGTTTTCCCATCAGACTCGCTTAGGGACAAGAGTTTGTAGTTTTGTTTCTGGTCGACCACAGGCATTAAATTTCCCAAGGCATGGCGGTCCTGTATAAAGAGAAATGAAGGATGAATACGCACACAATAACAGGTGTTTTTTATGGTTGTGTTTATGTGCAATTTCCCCAATCAATAGGTCAAAACACTTACAATGAGCAACATTTGGAAATATTTTACGACATATAGTGTGAAAACAAATAAATAGTTCACAGGGACAGTTCACTCAAAAATAAAAATGACCTCATCATTTGCTCTCCCTCATGTGGTTTTATGAGTTTCTTTCTTCTGTTGAACACAAAAAAAGGTATTTTGCAGAATGCTAGTTGCTGAGACCCATTAACTTCCATAGTAGGAAAAACATACTGTGAAAGTCAATGGATGCCAGCTACCAGCATTCTTTAAAATATCTACATTTGTGTTCAACAGATAAAAAGAAACAAACAGTTTTGAAACAATTAAAGGGTGAAAAAAAATGATGGCAGAATTGTTGGGTTAATTATCCCTTTAAATATCAAAAGAGACTTTGCACCACTGAAGAAACTAAATGTGTTCATAACATTAAATATTATATTTAGTGAAGTATATGAAATACATATCACAATTATATGTGCACTTCCAAATACAGTGAATATTCATTTAAAATGTAAGCTTTATAGTGACTTCTAAAACATTCATACTGTTGTTTTGACAGTGATTCATCACAGTACCATGTACTTAAAGCAACACAAGCTCATTGTAAAAATGTACCCCCGTATACATTTCCGGAGTTATGTAGCCAGAGCTATGTCTGGCTGCATTTCCTCTTTAAAACGAACGCTACGAGGCGGTATGAAGCAGCCGATGGCTTCTGTTTCATTTTGTGCTACCAGCTGACCGATTACCTCCATGTGGACGGCTTTACCGCTATTACCAGTTTGCCCAGTGGCTCGCCACTTACGTCGGTGAACTTCAGACGCAGAGAAGAGTTGACCGCGACGACGGGGTTCAAGTCTAGCAAATAAGAGTTCCAGAAAGTAGGAAAGGTGGTGAGTGGGGCTATCAGTCGGTTGGTCAATCAGTCAGTCAGTCGACAGTGGCCTCTGGTGGATTTATGCGAGAACAGCAGGTGCAAATGGCACTTGTGAGAGAAATTTGAGATCTTAAAAAGTGTACACAGCGGCCCCTCGTGGATTCGCAAAACAAAAACTGCTAAAAAATTTACCTCCTGGGACATATTTGGCGCTCTCCAGAAATGTATATAGGGGTACGTATCAATAATGAGCCTGGGTTGACTTGAAGACTTAATAGGCTACTTATTTTTAAAATGTAAACATTTTCACCTGAACAGACATGGCTAAAATATGAATGGAAAACGTTGATATTTTTTGTAGGCGTGTTTTTCGTTAACACTTTACAATAAGGCACCATTTGTTAACATTCGTTTAACTATGGATACTTGTAAAACTTACAATTTGTCTTGGTGGGTGATGCAAATTTTTTAGTTAAAGTTCAATAACTAGCTAATAACTAATAAAGGTCAGTTGCTACTGTAAGTAACGTAACATAACTTCAGTAACAAATGTAGCTATTACTCACTGTTGATATTGATTTTATTATTATACCTGTTAAATTACACTGGAGTAAGCAATAGTTGGCTTTATTTGAAAATGTGGTTTAAAAGTGATAAGGCGACTTTACTTTAAAAAGTATGTAAACCCATTGCCTTAAAATTATTAATTAAATGAACAATGTGCATTATTATAAACATTTTGTTAAATCAACTTAAGTTACAGTGAGTGTGTTTACATGGTCACCAATAATCCGATTTGAATACGATTAAGACAATACTCTGATTAAGAGTCTACCATGTAAACAGCACTTTTGATTACCTTAATCCGACATAATCGATCTAAACAGAAATGGAATTAAGACGTGGAGAATCCCTATTTCTTTCTGTTGAGCGGGTGAAGACAATGACCAATTATAGGAGTGTAAAAACTCGATTGACAGCGCTCGAAAAGCAAGCGGAATAATATTTACATTAGTTTATTTGCTATAAATGCTCATGTTGTCTTCTGTGCATGTCTTGGAGTTTTGTCTAAAACATTCAAAAAGAGTGTTTTCTTTGAGCAGGTAAATTTAATGGTACAGTTCATATATCTTACTGGTTGTATTAAAGGACATTATTGTATTACAAATAATATATAAATATATATGTAGATTTTAATAAAAAATTTTCTTGTGTTGTGAAGAAAAAATCTAATTATGTATGGAAAGCATCGTCAATGCACCGAGATATCGAATTGAACCGAATCGATGGCATAATAATCGTAACCGAACCGAACCGTGAGACCAGTGTAGGTTCACACACCTAATAAAAACACATATATATTATGTCAAAACAAACTTTTATTTTGTATGCGAGTAATCGCGATTAATTAATTAACCAGCACTACACAGAAAAAAATTATTCATTGGATTTACTACATTTTTTTTAAAGGTAACTGATTGCAAACAATTTATACTGGCTGGATTTAAACTACTTAAACGAATTGAACAGATTTAAACTAATTAAATGTAGTAATGTTCAACTTAATTTGTTACTTTAAATTCAGCCTATATAGTTTGCAACCACTTACTGTACCTTAAAACAAAATAGTAAATCCAATGAATAATTTTTTCAGTGTAAATACATTAACATTAACCAATGCAACCTTATTGTAAAGTGTTACTGATAATGACTATAAGACTAACAATGTATATTAGATGTATGCTCACCGAACTAGATATAAAATCTAAAATCAGTGCCTTATTTACAGTTTTCAGTCTTTACCGTGAAGTAACTGCCTTTGTCGTCAACTCCTCCAATGACGATATCAGCTCCAGTCATTCCTCCTTTAGGGCTCAAGCCGAAACCGATCCAGCCACTGGTGTTGACGGAGAGCTGGAATAAGATGGTGCCCTGGATCTTATCAAATCCCCACTTCAGTTGCACATTGTGCTCCAGGTCCAGGTGTTCAGAGAAAGGCAGAAGAGGGTCTTTCTGAGCCCAGAACTGTTGGACGGAAAGCAAAAGCAGGACGAGAGATAAAACACTCATGTTACCTTTTCAACAGGTGCCCATGAAAACTGCTGTGTAGTGTGTTTATGAGCTCTGTTTATACTGTAAGGCGTCTGTAACCCGTTCACTTGAATCCCAATTCTCCTCCTCTCTGGCTTCACGTCACCTGAAAACAACAAGAGAGTTTGTGGTTGGCTAACTTTCATGTTCTTTAGAAATGTTGAATATTATATACTAAGAATGACTCTTTATTGAACTAATGTTTGCTTTGGAAGCAAAAAGAATTGCGGCGCTTACAGTAGTAATTCATGGCTGTGGCAGAGATTTAATACTTAGGCATTTAAAGTTGAATAGAAAGAATGCTTTAAAGAATAATACCGGCTGTGTGTGTGTGTGTGT
>CAIGQW010002287.1:302773-313447 GCA_903798125.1 Danio choprae
GTGTGTGTGTGTGTGTGTGTGAGAGAGTGTGAGAGTGTGAGTGTGAGTGTGAGAGGGAGAGGGAGAGGGAGAGAGTGTGTATGTGTGTAATTACTGATAACTACACCATAAAAGTAAAAGCATTTTTGTATATTATTAACATTAACTCAAATGAAATAGGCCTATTTTTTATGTAAACTTATTTTATTTCAGTTGTACTTGATAAGCCCATATTCACATTTTCATTGAGTTGATGCATTAAAATTTGTAAACTGCATTAAAAATTATATAGAAATGTACAAAAATCATAAAGAAATGACTAAACAATAATATCAGAACATTAACTAAAATAAAAGGAAATTGGAAAATACAAATACTTTAAAACTATTTGGACTACTAACTAGTGTCTAAGTGATACTATAATAAATACTGATGTAAAACAGTAAAACCATATAGTAAAGTAGGCTACATGCATTAATTTGTTGTGGCAATTCTGTATTTGCTATGCTAACACAACAACTATAGTAATATTGCTTCCTAAAGCTTTAAATAATCTAGCTCCTGTTTATTTAACCAACCTTCTGTCTCGCTAAAATTCAACTCACTCCTTATGATCTCTAAACTCAGGGATTTTGGTAGTACCCGGAATAGCAAAGTCTACTAAAGGAGGTCGAGCCTTCTCGTTTATGGCTCCTAAAATCTGGAATAGCCTTCCTGATGATGTTCGTGGCTTAAAACTCGATTAAGGATCTATTTTTTTAGTAAAGCCTACACACAATGCATCACATAACGGTATGATGCATGATTGTGCTGCATGCAGGTGAGTGGGCTTGACAAACCAAAGTCCAAAGACATGCACTATAGGTGAATTGGGTAAGCTAAATTGTCCATAGTGTGTGTGTGTGTGTGGATGTTTCCCAGTGATGGGTTGCAGCTGGAAGGGCATCCGCTGCGTAAAACATATGCTGGATAAGTTGGCGGTTCATTCCGCTGTGGCCACCCCAGAATAATAAAGGGACTAAGCCCAAATGAAAATGAATGAATGAATGAATGTTTGTTTATATAACTCATATTTTCATTTATAGTGCTTCATTTTCACATTAACATTTAAGATCTCCTGTTCAAATACATTATGAACTGCAGCTACGCTAATTATTTTCTTTGTTCTCTATTTCCCCCTGGGGATGCCCATCCCGAGGCCTACAGTGATTGTGCAGCGCCATTGATGGGATCCAAGACCTGTGAAGGGATGACCATCGAGGACCTCAAGGACAACACATACACTTCAATAAACATGTATACATGAACATCACCTACTGTATATGCTATAAAATTGCAGGGGTAACTATATTTATATATAATAACATATTTGATTGTAAATTTAACTTAATTTGATTGTAATGTAATAATGTGCACCTTTTGTAAAGCTGCTTTGAAACAAAAATTAATGTAAAAAGCACTATACAAATAAACTTGAATTGATATAAACAATTTACTCAATACTGTAGTTTTCTGCAAATATAGGGTATATTTTACTACAATTCACCACTGTTTACTGTAGTCAAAACTAAAGTATACTACAGTATTTATTCAAATTGATCTATAGTTAATACATTCATTAACAAAGTGTTTGTTTTAAATACATGCAGTATAATACAGTTCTATAATATTTAATATTGTGTGTCTTGCTGCATAAAAGGTAACATTTTCCTTACTGTGTTTTTTGTGGGGACATCCCACTAAACATTAGACGTCTGACGGACTATTAGATTATGTCTATAATGCGTCCGTCGGTCGAAGACCAATTCTGCACGCCTACACAACGTGCAAACTAGGTCCGCAATTTCGACGTCTAACCCAGACCCCATTTGGACGTCAATATGTATTTCAACATTTGAACGTCGAGAGTAGGTCACTTTTTTGGACGTCCAAGACAAATGTAGGAAATTGACATTATTAATGTAATTTATTTATGACAAATAGCAACATTGTTGATATCAATATGACTATTAATATGGCTATTTCTGATGAAACATTCATTCATTTTCTTTTCGGCTTAGTCCCTTTATTAATCTGGGGTCGCCACAGCAGAATGAACAGCCAACTTATCCAGCATATGTTTTACGCAGCGGATGCATCACATACACACAATGCATCACATAACCTTCCAGCTGCAACCCATCACTGGGAAACATCCACACACACTCATTCACACACATACACTGTAGACAATTTAGCTTACCCCAATTCACCTATACCGCATGTCTTTGGACTGTGGGGAAAACCGGAGCACCGGGAGGAAACCCACGCAAACACGGGGAGAACATGCAAACTCCACACAGAAATGCCAACTGACCCAGCCGAGGCTCGAACCAGCGACCTTCTTGCTGTGAGGCGATTGTGCTACCCACTCCGCCACCGCGTCGCCCTGATGAAACATTATTTGTTATTTAATTATTTATTTATTGAGTACATGTTTTATATTTTACTGTTTTTTTCTCTAACTTGTTTATTTTTTTTGTCTGTTTTAATTGTCTCCGATTGTGTTTAACATGTTATACATGCAAATAAACACATATAAAATGAAGTATTCCAACTTTAAAACTTTAACATTGGAGCGGAGGAACCCAACCAGTAAACACCAATCTGATGGGTGACATTTGGCCTTCAATTAGACCTAATACGGAAGTCCTGTGGACGTCAATACTGGACGTTCGGTAGACGTCAAAAAAAAAAAAAAAAAGACGTCATCATGGGGTCACAGTCTGTGAGACATTGCATATATTTATAATACAAACCAAGAATACTTACTTTGCTAGGATTTGGAAAGTCCATTCGGTTTGTTTGATAACTCTGTCTTGTGCGAATGTGATATTGGTTATAAAGTGCAGATAAAAATACCTGTTTTCCGTAAGACAGCTCTATAAGCACATTTTAATTATTTATGTTGAAAAATAAAGAATTTGGGATCATTACAAAGCCATCCACGTACAGGTATAAGAACAATTTAGTTTTATCAAAGGTGGTTGAATATAAATGTAGAAAAACACCTGACACACGTTGAAATTCTCGCTTCTTCTGTTAAACGATGAAAAATGTACTAATCACAATGGGGTGTGATTGGACCAGCATAGAGACACCACGTGACAGCGCGCCTTTTTTTGCGTTGTTAATTTTGTTATTCAAGCTGCATGTTGATTAATATATTGCGATTTTAAGAAGGTGTAGATAAGTACATTTAAAGTAAGTACATTTTCTAATAATTATTTAAAACATTTTTTAAAACTACTCTTGTCCTCTAGAGGCCGCTCTAGACTCACACATCTGTCATTTCAGCCCGCCCCTCTGAGTTTGTTTGAACTTGGCAAAAGTTGGAGAAAAAGCTGACACAATCATAATCTGAAATACTCAAAAACTTACAGAATAAGAAAAAAAAATACTTTGTTTTTGTATTAATGTTGTATTTTACTTATGTTTTACTTATTTTACTTATTAAACATCTATAATGTGGGATAAAAGTCTAACTATAGAGAATAAATATATACGCTTTATTTCATATAATGCATGGAAATAATAACACATTTTAAAGCTTATGTATGTACACATAAATACGCCTTGCGTTATTATTTTTTAATGATTCTTGTCTTTTTTGTCTACACACACACAGCTGTGTTTAGTTTTTTTCTTCAGGCGCTCGACCAGTGAGTTTGTTTCCGGTTGTTTCTCTTATGTGAAACACACACTCAGCTCCAGTCAAGTTTAGCAGCTCAAGTCTGCTGTAAACGACGAGTTTGGATTTACACACGTTAATAAGCCCCTACATTTGACTCTCTGTGTGTAAAAAAAAGAAGATAACGTGTATTTGGCGATGTAAACAAACTAACGTTAGTCTGAGAAGAATCGTTACTGGCAAAAGAGAAATGTCTGGGTGAAGAAGAAGAGAGTTTATCGCCACTAAACTGCAGGTTTCTGTAATGACTGGTTAATGTGTGTACAATGGAGTCGAAGGTAAGGAGTTATTCGACGTATTTTTGGTTAAAGTGTATGGCTGATCTGTTTGTAATTTCTTTTTCACTGACGTGTTGGAACTGCCAAAGTTATTTCCAAACACACGCCGATATATTTGCTCTTAAGTGTTCATAACTGTCACGGACTTCATATCCGAGTCGTTGAACACCCCGAGAACGACAATTGAAGGGTTTCTTTTTGTTGTTTTAACGTTGTTTAAAGGCTTTCTGGTAAACGTAGGAAAATATGGATCATTAGGAGTCTTGTGACATTTTTTGTGAGGCCGTGACGTCATTTTGCGACGGATGCTGGGAAATGTAGTTGAACTGTAAATCATTCACCAACATTAGTTAATCGTAAAACCAAAACGCTAACTAATTTGCCAGTGTAAATGAGAGCTTAAACACATCTGACTGTACATTCCCTTTGGAATAATGTGGAATATATAAGGATTGTGAGGAGTCTGTCCTAAATATATTGTAGACATATATTAACCAGATATTGTTTAAAACGAATCATATCTATTGATAGTTAAAGTCTTTTTAATGTCTAAAAGTAAAAAAAGGATCTGGTCGTGATTTGTTTTGTATTTTTTTATCGTTTGTTTTCTGTTTTTTATATAACAAGTAGATTTTAAAGTTCAACTAAATTTGAATGACTTTTCATTTCTGAATTATACATTGCTTTTAATATTTTTTTGCAGTGAGGTATAGAAAATTGCTATTGCTTTCAATCTATTATATAAATAAAACTGTTAAATCTGACTCAATCATTAAAAAAAAACTGACTTTATTTTAAACTAAATGAATGCAACTTTAGTGAGATGCATTTATAGTATGAATTTTGAATTTAGTATGACCATTGTTTCAGTTTTTATTTATTTAAGGTTACAATATCAACTTTAATTTAGCTTTTTTCATTTCAGATTTACTCTACTGACTCCCTTCTAAACCTTTGTAAACCTTAATTTAGCTCTTCTTGCTCGACTATCTTAAGAGGGTATTTCTGTGCCAGCTTTACTTCTGCAAAGCTGATTCATCAATCCTGCTTTTGTGAATATATCTGTTCCTCATAATATATCCTCCGTATACCATGCTCATCACAATTATTGTTGTGTCATCACTTTTGTTTTTTCTTGTTATGAAACGGCTGTGGTCACACTTGTTGTGATCATGCACAGTTATGCCATCAGACAGTGGTGCATCAATCGCAAACCTTTTAAATCGATGTTTCGTTTGAATCAGAAGGGAGTTTTCTTGAACACAGACTCTCTATGTGAGTTGCGGCCTGTGGATCGCTGCATAGAGAGACTCTGTGTTACTGTTCATACAGACCTCACTGTTTGCTGTTTCGATCGCTTCAGGATGTGTGTGTGTGTGTGTGTTTCTCTATGCGTTAGAATAACGGGTGCTTTGTGGAAAGCTCTATGTACTGTCAAGTGATTCTGTTGTGGGACCATGTATAAACAAAAATGTACACTACATGATTTTGTTTTGACTTTTATCACTTCTGTTGTCCATACCTTGTCTTAATCTCAGAAGCAAACGTTTACTTTTTGATTCACCCCAAAAGAAAAGGGGAAAAAAGCTAATTATATTTTGCATAAAAGCAATTTATTGCCTTAAATGTTGTTGTTGTTTTTCAGGACACAGTGCTAATACTTTGGTTCTTTATAGTAACATCCAGTTTTAAGTAGTTTTTGTTGAAATAAATAACTAGTTGAAATAAATTAAATTATTATTATATTCAGAAATTCAGTTCAATTCAAACAGTATTGCTTTTGTCGCGTTGTAGTAATAAGAAT
Organism: Danio choprae; assembly: GCA_903798125.1. Taxonomy (NCBI): domain Eukaryota; kingdom Metazoa; phylum Chordata; class Actinopteri; order Cypriniformes; family Danionidae; genus Danio; species Danio choprae. Next base: position 308,565 of record CAIGQW010002287.1, read on the forward strand.
GAGTAACAAGAATGTTTTTGGTGTTGTTTTGAAAATGTAAGATAAACTTTATATGATATACACTCTATACACTCTACACTTTATTAGGTACACCTGTCCAACTGCTGGTTAACGCAAATATCTAATCAGCCAATCACATGGCAGCAACTCAATGCATGTAGACATGGTCAAGACGATCTGCTGCAGTTCAAACCGAGCATCAGAATGGGGAAGAAAGGTGATTTAAGTAACTTTGAACCTTGCATGGTTGTTGGTGCCAGACGGGCTGGTCTTAGTATTTCAGAAACTGCTGATCTACTGAGATTTTCACGCACAGCCATCTCTAGGGTTTAGAGTCTCTGGATATTTTGTCCAAAAAAGACAAAATATCCAGTGAGCGGCAGTTCTGTGGGCGCAAATGCCTTGTTGATGCCAGAGTTCAGAGGAGAATGGCCAGACTGGTTTGAGCTGATAGAAAGGCAACAGTAACTCAAATAACCACTCATTACAACCGGGGTATGCAGAAGAGCATTTCTGAACGCACAACTCGTCCAACCTTGAGGTGGATGGGCTACAGCAGCAGAAGACCACACCGGGTGCCACTCCTGTCAGCTAAGAACAGGAAACTGAGGCTACAATTTGCACAGGCTCACCAAAATTGGACAATAGAAGATTAGAAAAACGTTGCCTGGTCTGATGAGTCTTGATATCTGCTGCGACATTCGCATGGTAGGGTCAGAATTTGGCGTCAACAACATGAAAGCATGAGATCCATCCTCCCTTGTATCAACGGTTCAGGCTGCTGGTGGTGGTGGTGTAAGGGTGTGGGGATCATTTCTTGGCACACTTTGGTACACATAGTGTACCCATCTTCTGATGGTTACTTCTAGCAGGATAAGGCACCATGTCATAAAGCACGAATCATCTCAGACTGGTTTCTTGAACATAACAATGTACTCAAATGGCCTCCACCAGAGCCCAATCCAATAGAGCACCTTTGGTATGTGGTGGAACGGGAGATTCGCATCATGGATGTGCAGCCGATAAATCTGCAGCATCTGCGTGATGCTATCATGTCAATATGGACCAAAATCTCTCAGGAATATTTCCAGTACCTTGTTTCCAGAATCTATGTCACGAAAGATTAAGGCAGTTCTGAAGGAAAAAGGGGGTCCAACCCGGTACTAGTAAGGTGTACCTAATAAAGTGGCCTGTGAGTGTATATTATATTTTATAATATATTGTATAATATATTTATTTTTTAAATATATTGTATTAAATGTGTTAAATTTAAAAAAGGAGCATTTTTAAATGTCAATCAATAAACTAAAAGGTTAACAGAAAAAGATTGTTTTTAATTTTATATCAACAATAAACTAGTCATTTAAAAAATGTAACTTATAAATAACTATTAAAAAGACACATTGTTTTAGTACTGTTTCACAAACATTGCATTATAAATTATATAATTATGTTTCATTAATTGCTGTAATAAATCATGCATCAAAGGGTTAAAATTAAAACATATAACATGCAGAATGACATTGTAGGCCCAATCAGAGGTCATATCAGGTAAACTTTTACTCACAGACACTGGTTTGGGCATTTCTGCTGTAATTTACAATAGTTCCTATGATAAGACTTGAATTCATTGATTAAATTCTATACATTTTTAAAATTCCCATCAATTGTGTGAGCCAATTGTTAAACAGGTAAATTCCAAGGTCATGTGCTTTAAATTGTCCAAGTAAATTCCAACTAAACACGCCTGGCTGGTTGTTCTATTAATAATGAATTCCTAACATGTCTCAACACCTTTGTTGTCTATATATTGTTTAACCAATGCATGTTTAATTTTTGCACAGGTTTTATATGATTTCGCAGCAGAGCCTGGGAACAATGAATTGTCGGTTCGAGAGGGTGAGACAATCACAATAACCAATCAGGTGAGGGTTTTTTTTTTCACTTTGGGAACGTGTGTACTGAGAATGAGAAGTTGCATGTTTATAAATAGATCAGATCCTTTTCTTTGAAGGTGATTTGTTTTCTTGTGTTCCCAGAACATTGGTGGAGGATGGATCGAGGCAAGAAACTCCAGAGGAGAAGTCGGATTGGTACCAGAGGACTATATAGAGGTAAGCAGTGATCACCCTAAATGGCTTTCTCGTGCGCACGTGTATATACTGTATATACTGCAAGTTTTCTCAGGCTAATAATTCAGAAGGGCTAATAATTCTGACTTTATATAATGCAAATTTTCTCATAGACCTTATTGCATAAAGATATTTCATGGCAATTTTCTAATTGTTGCGTAGTTAGAGCCTTTTTGTCTTCAGTTTATAGCACCACAGTTGCCTCTCACCACAGATTTTTTTCACTTCGTCCTCAGACTGTGTCTCAAATCATCTCAAATCATTCACAAATTATAGTCATTTCAATGAAAATGGCTTCACCCACTTCTAACATTTTGGTGCACCTTAGTGATTGTGAATTAAAATGTAAACTTTTGATTATTATATTATAGATTACCTTTCCCAGTACTGGGTTGCGGCCGGAAGGGCATCTGCTGCGTAAAACATATGCTGGAATAGCTGGCAGTTCATTCCGCTGTGGTGACCACTGATAAATAAGGGATAAAGCTGAAATGAATGGGGGGGAAAAGGGAAAATGAATAAATTATTGATTACCGTACTCAATATTTTGTTTCATAGATCCTGCAAAAGAAAGTTGGACAAGTTTCCAAAAGAAGGTTTTAGACAAATTTCAAAATGCCAGAATATATTGAATACACAAAATAAAATTGGACATATTGTTGGAATAATAATAATAATAAAAATCCTAAACATTGCAATAGGGTTTCATCGCTATTAGTTAAAACCTCTAAATATAGTAATAGTAGTGCCTAAAGCGAGATTTACAACATGTATTTTAGACAAAATGTATTAAAAATTGACTCTGTTCACTGCATAATAATAATAAAAATAATAATATTAGTAATAATAGTAGTTGTAATTTTAAAATATTAGCCTAATAATTGCCTGGGCAACATATTAGTCTTTGACTGTGTATGATAAAGCATATAATTTTATATAACAATTTTTTTAATAGTTGTCTTTTTTTCTCATGCACTAATGCACCAATGGCCATATTTAAAAACCAAAAGGATAGATGAACAATGGCTGCTGGAATGTGACCTGTTCAATTTATAGGAAGTGTTTTGTTTTCCTCTGACCAGTCAGAGCAGAAGTGTGTTTGTGTAGTGTTCAGTTGAGCATGTGAGGCCAAATGAACATGCCATACTACACAATATACCGTTCTCTAATACAAATATAGTGTGTAAAAATAGGATTCATTGTTCATTTCTTTTCTAGTTTTTAAAAGAAATGATAATTAATGGAACTGCAAAAACATTTTTTTCTGAGCATTAAAAAAAGGTGCAATCTTGGTTTTAAAGTGCATTGTTCTGTGAGGCTGGTTGTAATCACATTATAAAGCAATCTCCAGGCATAGTGCACATGGAGACCTGGTAAACAGTTTACTCTCTGTATAAATAGGCTGTGTAGTGATTCTGCCTGCTGCTGGCCACAGACATACATTTCATCTCCCTGCTGACCTGAGCTCGCAGCTGCAATGTCCTATAAACACACGTGCTTCCTTCATTTCTCTGTTCTCTTAGACAAACAAATGACAACGTTCACACTTCTGCAAATTCATATTCTTTGCTTTGTTTTCACACATATGTATTTATAGTGAGATGAAGACAAAATTATAACCATATATGTATATGTAAATTGTTTGTTTCTGTGTTGTTTCATAGTATTTCCTATTATATTTAATATATTTTATATTGTCTTATTTATTTTAGTTTGGCTGGGATATAATTTTTTTTTTTTTTATAGTAACTATTCAATAGGATTTAATAGTAGTTCATATAAAAACTGCTACCCTGAGCTCATAGCTGCACTGTCCTTCAAACACACATGCTTCCTTCATTCACATGTGCACACTTCTCCAAATTCACATTCTTTGGGTTGTTTTCGATGTCGTATTCTGATGTTTTATTAACAGAAATAAAATGGGTTGCAAATCCCATCTGTGTACTTTTTTTTGAATGAATGAATGAATGAATAAACGTAGGAAAAATATGACACTGATCCATCAAACAAAGTCATCTGGAGACATGCCACTTTTCAAGATCTTCATAAAAAGTGTTAAAAGGCCTAAAAATTTGTGAAATATTGTACCTTTACATTTTTTTTAGTTAATAAAGGAAAATAAAGATATTATTGAAGATCAAAATACTTGTAGTACTGTTTATGGGCTTTTTATGGATATGATTAAACCATAAAAAGTGTAATTTGTCTTTAAATGTTTGAGCTTCAGCAGCCATTTATACAAATATTAGTTCTCTGAGGAGACTTATATATGTACTTTGCTATATTACTATAATTACTTATATAATATTACTATATTAAAATAAATAAATAAATGTAAAAAAATCTGATTGGCTGATAGTCGTGCGATAACAGCACTCGACCAGCCTCTTCACCCTTTACCCTTGTATTACTCCACCCATATACATCAACAAGCTGAGGACACTCTACAGTTTGACAAATATTTCTGCTGTTGGACGACAAAATGTACTTTTGAGGCTTTTTTAGTCCAGAATATTGTTGTTTAGATTGCAACTATGCAGTTTATTTATAACGATAGTGCCTATTTTTAATTATTTATAATTTCTGAGAGAGCGCGTCAGCGGCCATTAGCTTGTCTGAGCAGACCAAAGACTGTTGACGTTGTCCATCCAGAAGATGGCGACAGAGACCGCCAAATAAGCCCTTAGAGGAGGAATAACCCAGCGTAATTTTAAACTACAGCTGATCAAATCATTATAAAACTGGTAA
>CAIGQW010002287.1:313847-329430 GCA_903798125.1 Danio choprae
TATGTATGTGTGTGTGTGTGTGTGTGTATGTATGTATGTGTGTGTGTATGTATGTGTGTGTGTACTGTGTATGTATATATAGATATATATGTATATAGCAATTAGTAATAGATTATTGTGCCCTTATACGGCTCTAGTTTGTATATCACTTGTAGGTGGGGATTATGCAAATATGTTACTTTGGTCATGTTTGGTCAGGCAAAAGATTTTCAAAATAAAACTTCTCGTTAAGGAGATTCAGAGCTGATTCTTTCTTTTGAGATGCAGTATCTTGTATAATGCACATTTATCTTGCATGTTTTTTTTTTTTATTAACAACTGCAAATAAAATATTTTTCAAAAACCTATATGACCTGCTCTTTAGTTTTCTCTGATTTGACTCTTCAGTTATTCTCTTAATTTTCTTCTAGATTAACCAGGCTCAACCTTTAACCTCTGGAGGAAATGCGGCCCCTCTCGATCTGTCATTTTTCGACAGTCACGTGCCGACCCCGGCCAGCACCGCACAGGTAAGCCACTTTGAGTAAATTTCCAGTGTGAATGATCACTCATTCATTGGGTTGTATTTATCATGTCCAAAACTCACCACTCTATTCATTCTCTGTTTCTCCTGCTGTTCCTTCCTTAGAGGAAGTGAGCAGGAAGGGAGATTCCCGTTCTGAAGAATAACACGTCTTACTCAGAATATAAAAATGTGCATGTATGTAAACTTTTCGAGTGAGAATTAAACATCCTGTGCCATTTTTTTAGAGGAACAGCAAATTGTGCAATTTTTTTGTTCATTAAGTGTACAGAGTCTCTCATTTGTTAGTGAGATACTGTGGGTTTGGCCTTCAGTGCTGAGACAGCTTTTCACTGAGTGGGCTGAAGTATTTTCATAATGCTGCTTTGTTTTTTTGGTGAAACCATGATGTGATCAGCAGTATTTTGAAGAGTAGGAGGCTATCTGACTGCTATCGCTTTTTCAGTTGCACAGCATTTGTTTCCATTGGCCTGGCTGTTGGCTTTAGTTTTCAGCAATATTTAGGTGACACATTTTCGAGAATATGATATATGCAATACATTCATTCATTAATTTTCCTTCGTCTTAGTCCCTTTATTCATCAGGGGTCGCCAACTTATCCAGCATAAGTTTTATGTAGCGGATGCCCTACCAGCTGCAACCCATCACTGGGAAACACCCATACACTCTCATTCACACATACACTATGGACAATTTTACCTTACCCAATTTACCTATAGCGCATGTCTTTGGACTTGTGGGGGAAACTGGAGCACCCGGAGGAAACCTACACAAAAACGGGAAGAACATGCAAACTCCACACAGAAATGCCAACTGACCCAGCCGAGGCTTGAACCATGCGACCTTCTTGCTGTGAGGCGACAGCGCTACCCACTGCGCAGCCACAACAGTTTCTAAAGCTTGTAATTACCTTTAAATACTGTATGATTCATCAGAACTGATCATGCAAAAGCTCCCCCTGTTGACAAACAGTTGCTTATCTTAAAGCCTGAAGCTGATTGTTACAGGACAGACTTTAACCCAATAGCTGCTCAATGGATCACTGATGTGACACCAGCAAGTTCCTGTGGCATAAATATTAGTCAGCTCTAATCAGTGGATCATCAAGTTGTGATATGCAGTATGTCTGGCTGTATTTCAAGACAAAACACCAGCTTTGGCACAGAACCTGTGGTCAACATGCAAAGTGTAATTGTGTATTACATAAAAAGTTTGTATTACACCATTTAACATTTAAACTCATGAATATACTAAAGATTTCCACACATTATAAATTCATGGCATTGTTTATGAATAACGATTTGTATGTATTGCATATGGCGACACGGTGGCTCAGTGGTTAGCACTGTCGCCTCACAGCAAGAAGGTCGCTGGTTCGGCCACAGCGGAATGAACCTCCAACTTATCCGGCATCGGCTGTGTAAAACGTATGCTGGATAAGTTGGAAGTTCATTCCGCTGTGGCGACCCCTGATAATTAAAGGGACTAAGTTGAAGGAAAATTAATGAATGAATGAATGTATTGCATATATCATATTCAAAATGCATACAATTGGCGTTAATCTCTTCATTGTGAAATCACATAAGTTTGGTCATTAAAAAAAAAATGTATGCATATTATAAAATAAGAGTAGCTGTTAAACGAGCAATATTTTTTTATTTTTAAGTAATGCTTTACAATAAGGCTCCAGTAGTTAATGTTAGTAAATGCATTTTAGTAACATGAAAAAACAATTAACAATACATTTACTACAGTATTTATTTATTTTTGTTACTGTTATGTAATGAAAATAAAATCATTCATTGTTCGTGCCTATGAACTAATGTCAACAAAAGTAATTTTGCATTTTAATAAGGCATTTGTAAATGTTGAGTTATGATTATTAATAAATGTTTTGTTCATATTAATAAATACATAAACTAATGGAAACTTATTGTAAAGCGTGACAACAATTAAATAGGATTTAGTAATATTTTTCAACATTCTACTAGTACTGTACTAGTGCAAATATGTCTTTTTAATTCTTAAATAAATGGAATTTAAATGTGTACATTTAGGCCTCAGTTAATTTATTTTGGTTGGTGTGTGCTGCAGGGTTATCTTAAATACATTACACTGCAGTAATTCATGTACATTATGAATAAATGTACAGAAAGCAAAAAAAACAAACAGTTGTGTTCTGAGTGCCGTGGCGTGTGATCTGAAGCCATGATCACAAACAAAATTGCTTTTGATGATACAGGCACAGATGGTAAAGTTGCATGATTGTGTATTAACTCAACACTTGACTTTCAGATCTATTCGTTTTATGTTTGATGCGCATTTTTTGTTCTTTAAAAAAATAATGTTGGTAACCCTTCAGTGTATGAGCGGAGAATTGCAGGTCTCAGGTGCCTTTGCTATGGAGGGAAATCAGTTTTTTAATGATAAAGCATTTAGGGTCATGTAGGGCTGCACGATACTGGCAAAATATGTGGCATTACTGTTGAGTATTGCATATTGCAATATCAATATTTCTTGCGATATAATATTAACATAGAGAAAATATATTTTAAATATCTTTATTAAAAATAATTTATGTAATGATGATGCTAAAATAAACGGGTAATAATATATATTTTTCGGATGTAAAAAAACTTTCAAGGTGCAAACATTTACACTATTAATGAAAATTAAAGACAGTGGTGTGACATTTGTTTAAATATCGGGGTCACACTTGAGACCTTTCTGCCCAAATGTGTCCACAAGGAAACAATTAGCCCTTAATGCACTGTAAAAAATTCTTGCTGCCTTACATTTTTTAGTTGAGTCAAATGAACTTTTCTAGTCAGCTCAACTTGCATCAATAAAACTGACAAAAAATAATAAGTTAAACATTGTATAACAAACAATTTGGTTGAAACTTGATTAACATATTAAAATAAGTTAAAGCAACATAAAAATATTTGTCATTAAATATTTTTTACAGTCTATAAGGTATGCTTGGGGGTCAATAAAATAATAAAGAATTATTACAAAGCATTTTCTTTTTCAGTTTTAAGTTTCGACCCAGAGTTTTCACTTCGGTGATCCCTAAAAAAAAAAAAAAGTAATTTATTGTACCTCTCTGTGATACGAATATTGCATATACTATTATCACATAACAATATTTCTTCGATATATTGTGCAGCCCTAGGGTCATGTCAGGGTAACCCTTCCCTTTCAGGTGTTTTATGACCATATCACATCTTTCCCCTAAGGTGGATGTAGCTCAACCGGAAAGCCCAGTCACCCCAGTTACCCCAGGCTTCACCTCCACCTCACCTGATGAGGTACCCGAAATGCATTAGCATGGACTCAGGGCTGCGCATGCTCAATCCTGGAGCCCTCACTAACAAGACCTAAACACCCCATTCTTGGGGACTGATTGAATCAGATCACACTGCAAATCAGTCACACATCGATCAAACTGATCAGCACTGTTTTTGCTACAGTAAATATTCCCATTACAGTATATCTGCCAGCTTTTAAAGCATAAACGCAATGATTTAGCTACCAGTTAAAGGTGCAATATGTTAAATTGACGTCTAGGTGTTGCAGTCTAAATTCAAAATATTGGAGAAGATTTCTTTTACCAGGCTCCTTCTGACCACTCAACACACATGCAGGTTGCCAGATTGGCATCACCAACAGGAGTGTGTATGCCTGACAATCGAGCCTTACACTAGGGTTGTCCCAATACCAGAATTCAGTCAATACTGAAATTTAAAAACAAAACGTTAATTTCCATTTGTGCACTGTTGAGCACGCTCTTAAACACCGCTGATTTACCATTGTGTTCACATGCTCAACAGAAATGACTGTGATTGGCCGTGAAGGTCATCAGTTCACCAAACTCACAGCTGTTTACAGAGTGTAACCACAGATACAGGGACACTGGAGTGTTTCAAAGTCACGTCGATCAGAGGTTTTGTCTATAAGCTGGCATACGAGCGATCCGCTGATGAATCGTGACTTTAAAACTCTCCACTTTTGTAGTATTTTTGTTATTTGCTAATTTAAAAACATCTCTTGTGGATTTTTATTGCTCTGAATGTGCAACTGACCTCCAGAGGTCACATTTTTGGCTGCTCTCGCATATGTTGAGATATTTTTCAAGACTGAAGTGAAATACGCTGTATTTTCTGCCAGGGCAATCTAGGGTGCTGAAGTATATTTGGTAAAACTGGCAGTGGGTGGGTTATAGGGACCAAAACATAGACATTTTGACATGCAACGCACATTTTCAAAGGAGAATAACTGATTTTAGCATTGTTTTTCAGATAAACAAATATGTTCTCTTAGCAGGTTTCTTAAACATCTGCAAACATATTATGGTATTTTTATGCTTTAGAATAGTCAAAAACTTACATACAGCACCTTTAAATATAGCTGCATCTGATTAATGTTTGTTGTTCTTTTCAATTTGTTTGTCAGTTCCATAATCATGTCTTTGTTTTAATTGAAAAAGAGATTTTTTTTAAAATCACAATTGAAGTAATCCAGGCTGTTTTTGTTAGCCTCCTGCTGTGTACAGCCTGCAAACAGCATTCATGAGCTGTTAAAAAGCAAGCTAGTCCTTTATTAAATTAAGTTTCTCCTAAATCCAGTAAGTGTCATTTGAATTGGTATCGGTCAAAATTTCCTTTCCAAACTCCAGAATCCACATCAACACACCTACACACTTTAAAACGGTCTTCAACCGCATGGTGCTCTGCTCTCAATGCATGATATGCAGTTTTGCATGAGCAAACAAGTCAAAGGCAAAAAAAGTGTTGGACTCTGCATGTCTGTCGTCGACTGTGGAAATGTAACAGAATGACATATGGAGTAATTATTCGCCACACATTTGCCAGTAATCATTGCCATGCTCGAAACAAAAGTTCAGAGTTCCTCAGATGTGTCATTATGAGGGGTTGATAACATGAATGAGTCCTGGATGATAATGTGTGTGTGTGTGGGTTGATTCGGATATACAGAGCTTATGGCTTTTGCCTCTTTGGCTCTGCGCTTTTGTGTCATCAAGGCCGGCCAGAGGTCCATTTAGAGTCAGCTGTTGAGTGTTGACAAGCTGATGCTTCCATCAGAAAGGTAAACATCTCTTTCCATTCAACATGTCCATCTGTGTGCGTATATTCCGGTTAAATGGGTTTTCTTTAGATGTCCTTGAATCGGCCAGAATCACTGCTCAAATTGAGTCTTTCAGACTAATATAATAATAACAACAACCAAAGGTGCTTATCTTTGGATGTAAGTGGGCTTTTTTGTGTGTGTCTTTTTTTTTAAAGGTTGACTCATAAAAACATATTTTTGCTGCTGGGCAGGAAACTGTCAGATGTGCGTGAAGACAAACAACATATGTGGCTTGTGATATGAGAGATAGTGAGCGTGCTCATTAATTTAACTCATGCAATCTACAGGAACGAATAAATATGTGATGAACTCAATCAGTTGATTAATTCTTTCAACATAATCACTATGTTTTTTTATGTTTCAAGACAGACCGTGTCCTAACAATACCCGACACAACAAGAAGATTCCAGCAAATTTTTAAATCAAAATAAATAGACATTTTAAGAGCAAAAATACTTTTTTATAATCTAAGTAATAAATATTAAACCTCATTAACCCCTGTGTACTGTTCAAATCGACTACCCTTTTGTTATGTTGGTGGCTGTTTTTGCCCCACTGACTTCCATTATAACAATGGTATTCAAACTAACACTGCTATAATTTAACCCTGAATAAAGCACATAATCAGTACCTGAGGTGATCATTGTCATAGTAGTGGATATTGTTCTTCAGCCACAATGTCACAAAAATTGTAACTATTTCTAAAATAGAGACTTGAATGGTTACGAAAACTTCTTTTAATATATAAAAGATAGATTTTATTCTGTGTCGTTGTGTGTTGTTAGGACCCAGTGTTATCCTGTGTGCTGTGGAAAAGAATTGAGGTTTATGTCTAGTGCAAATGCTCATTTGCTTTTTGTTCCTTACTACTTGTAATGAACTGTGAAATGTTGTCTTTCCTTCTTTCAGACGAGTAACGGTAATGACCCATGGGCAGTTTTTGACAATAATGCCTCTGGGGGGTTTTCTAATAACTGGGCAGCTCAGCCAGAGGGCACAGAGACGGGGAAAACCAGCAACAACAATGCATGGCAATCTGGGGGACATGGGCATCCGCAGGCCTACCAGGGTCCAGGTAACAACAAATGTTTGATTATTCACTCTAAACTAAATGTTTTGAAGGCTGTAATGACATTTGTGGGTCCCACAGGATGTAGTTCTGTTTTCTGATCAGTTTTAATTAATGGTCGTAATCTAGGGCAACACTATATTGGAAAAAAATACATTACAATATCTTGTTGTTCTGGGATGTATATTGCGATAATAATAATATAATTTCACAAGATGACTGTGAAATATTTCATAATTTTACATTGATTTTTGGGATGATTTTGTTGCAGAGTGCATCTGCATACAATTATCCAAAGATTATCATTAAATAATAATAAAATAATAATAATTAAAGAAAAAAAATTTATACAGCTTTTTTTGATTTTTGCTCGTGTCTAACAGTATTTAAAAAGAGAAAATAAATATCCATTGTAAAATGTCACTGTATAGTCTTTTGTATAAATAATAAAACACAACTAATCTTTGCTAAAGCGGCAAACGTTATCATTTCTTGTGCCCAAAATTTCAATCTTTTACTCTATTAGATTAGGGTTAAAGTGTGCAATGACTCCACAAAATCGCATGTCCTGAACAGTGGTTCCTGGTTAATTGTAATCCCAACTTGACAATGCAGAACCTGCGATGTGATTATTGTATTGTCAAATTCAGAACATGTGATTTTGTGGAGTCATTGCACACTTTAACCCTAATCTAATTGAGTTTTAATTAAGATAAGTTGTGTTTATTTATACAAAAGATTGCTAAAACTGTATTATGTATTGTATTTATACTTTACTGAAAAATAAATGATGCTGTAACAGAAAATCCAGCTGTTTTCAAAATCACTTGGGAACTATTTGAAGAATGGCAAATATCACAATTTTACATCAATAATTTTGTCTTCAACATTACATTGGTGGAAACAAGTTTGCATTTGTGCTGATTTGTCTGTTAAACGTCTTTTAATGCAGCTTGTCCTGTTGATTTGAGCCTAAATGGAAAACCGAACAGCAGAGCCAGAAGGCACACATACTTCTAATGTTTATTCCTCACAAAGAGCTGTTGCATTCCTCTGTAAGGGTTTCAGTCCTTTGTGTTCAGAAAACAAGAAGTTCTCTGGAGTTTGTAAATGCTGCTGCGTACTGTTTCATGGATGTTCTTGGCAGGATTTTTTATCCACTAAACATCTTGAGAGTACAGATTTTGTATTTTTTTTTAAACTAGGTATGGTAGGAATTAGTATGCACTGATGAACAAAAAGTATGTGAATGCTTCATATTGCAGACAGATTAGATAATAATGGAGCTTTATTTTTTGAGACCAAAATTGTGAAAGTGCCAGCGTCAGGACTATCAGTGTTTTCTAATAGATTACACCAACAAGAACATGAGTAGTCTTGACAAACTATACATCATTATAAAGCTTCAACCCTCACGCACTGATTGTAGCTAGTTGTTTTTTTCTTTAATGGAAAGCTTATAAAGAATGTTTTTGCCAAATTTGTGTAAGGGATACACAGTGGAGTACATACATTTATCATCGTAATAACAAGACACACAAGCATTAATTTCTATACAAGAAAGTTTATTTTGAAAGTTAAGAATGAATTGAACAAAATCCAATAGAGCACATTAAGTCCAACAACACTATAGTGTTGAATTATGGATGGTTATTCATATGTTTACATCACCGTTTCTTCCAGAGACCTGTTGTTTACATTGTTTACTGTTATTTGTGTGCGAAAACGGCATCTTCATACTAAAAAGCAACAGAGTTTTATAGCTTACAGTGTTATAAACGAGACCATGAGCTGAACAAAGAGTCAAAGTTATAGTCACTAAAATCCAAACAAAGCAGTCGAGTGTTCTGACGTTTAAAAGCCACTTTTAGCCAGTGCTTTAGTTTCTAGATTGACTGATGCAGAATTTTGCCAATGAGTGCATGATTCATTCGAAATATGGTGATGTTTATTCATCTGTTGGACACGTTCAGGGACAGTTCACCCAAAGCTGAAAATTCTGACTGAAAATCAATTATTTATCCTCCACTTATTCCAAACGTGTTTTACTTTCTTACTTCTGCTGAACAGTTACGAAGTTATTTTGAAGAAAACAAGAAACCATTAATAGTATTTGTATTTTCTGCTATAGAGGTCAATGGTTACAGGTTTTCAGCTTTGTTCCGAATATCTTCTTTTGTGTTGAACAGAAGAAAGAAACTCATTGAAACCACTTGAGGGAGAGTAAATAGTGATTTCATTTTCATTGTGTTGCTTTGCGTAATGTGTAGTACTCATTATGCAGTGTTGTGTTTGAAAGTATGAAAAAATATATGTGACTTCTCTTATGACTAGTTGTGGCAATTATGGGTGTGGTGATCTCATCTGTGTCTTTGAGTCATGTGTGTTTTAGGCTAAAGTTCGCCAGCAATGAAGTCACTTCTGGAAGATCATCAGTTTTGGTTTTATTTCGGAGTCACGAGTAGCTGTAATTCACCTTTTCCATGTGCTTTAAAAATGCTGGTTTATTCAAGTTTGTGTCCTATAAAGACAAGAAGAACATGGGGATTTGTTCTAGAGAAGTTTTCCCCTTAATATTGAATCATTCCAGCAGACAAGATGACACTTTTACTGAATTACTCATCCACTCAGTAGTAAATTCTAGGAATTAAATGGGGTTTTTTTTCACTCTATGCTTGCACAATCATTTTAATAATCTGAAGCTGGAGGACTTAAAGGGATCATCATTTACTCTCCCTCATCTGGTTTTAAACCTTTTTAACTTTTTTTCTTCTGTTGAACACAAAAGAAGATAATTTGAAGAATGTTGGTTACTGGCACCCATTGACTCCCATAGTAGGTAGAAGTCAATGGGTCTCAGTAGCCAGCATTCTTCAAAGTATCTTCTTAATGTTCAACTGGAGGAAGCTCATAGGAAACTCGAATAGGTTTTGTACAAATGACGGATATAAATAATGGCAGAACTTAAATTTTGGGGCGAACTGTCCCTTTAATGCGTATGTGAATGTGTAAAGGAGATATTGTCACCATAAATGAGCTTCAGATATTTATTTCATAATTGTTTTCCTTTTCTTCCTGAAGACATTTACCCCTACCCGTGTCTTATTGATCTCTCAGGTAAACTGTGGTGTTTTTTTGTTTTTTCCTTCAAGTGAGGGCTTGATGTGGTTTTAATAACTCACTGCACGAGCCAGAAACTCACAAGAATGTGTGTGTGAGAGTGTTTTCTTGCTGTGAAATTAGTTTTGTTTTCCGCAGCTTGCATTTATGAGCGTTTGCTCAAGTATGGGCACTTTTATCTCCCAGGGGGTTTATTAAAAATAACATATTTTAACTTTGTTTTAATGTGAACGTTTCTTAACAGGAAAAACAGAGTTGGAAAAATGTCCTTCTACTCAAATACACTATTTTGTTTTTCTTTTGTTAGTTGGTTTCACTGTATTTTATTTGTATTCCTTTAACTACAGAGTAATATTATTTAATTACTTACATGCACTGACTATATGGTTAGGGTTGGGATGAGGGTTAGGTTTAGTTGCACGTTATTATGCATGGTTAATTGTAATTGCTATAGTAGTTACATGGAGGTAACAAGGTAACCTTAAAATAAAGTGTTAGTTTTTTGCTTTACTATTGTTAAAATCCCAGACTTTTTAGTCATAATCTTGAAAAATCTAATATCATAGACTTGTTTACATACACTGCTATGGAAAAAAGATAATTAAAAGACCACTTAAAGGAATTAACAGAGGAAGAAGTTGATGACAAATTTTTTTGTGGACAATGCAGTTCCAGTCGCACAGTTTCGTATTGAAACACTCTTCGATACACATTTGCTGTGCCAGAATCAGTATGATTATAATAGTCACTTTTCAATACCATTAACCAAAATTAATTTGGTAACACTTTACAATAAGGTTGTATTAGGTAATGCTACTTAATGCATTTATTAACATTAACAAATAATGAACAATAGATTTATTACAGTATTTATTCATGTTAACGTTACTAAATGAAAATGCAGTTGTTCATTGTTAGTTCATGTTAACTAACAGTGCAGTAACTATATATATATATATATATATATATATATATATATATATATATATATATATATATAATCTCCTTTTATTTTGTATAATTTGTAAATGCAGCAAGGTTATTGTTGTAAAAAATTATGTAAAGGGTTGTTCCAAGGTGTACAAAATTTAAATTGAAATGAAAACATATTATGACAAAAAAAGACCACCATTTCTAATGATTTGTTAGGTATTTATTTACAGTGCTCAGCATAAATGAGTATACCCCATTTTGAAAATGAATATTTTTCTCCATTTCTCAGTGAATATGGGTAATATATATTGGTGCATTTAAACAAAAAAGATTTATTAAACAGATATATATATATTATAATAATATTTTAGTCACAAAACATCTTTAGAAATGGAAAGATAATACATTTACAGTCATGCAAAATATTGCAAAAGAAATGACAAACTACAACATTTCAACAGAATTGTATATATGTTTAGTTTCTCTTGATTTTTGCTATTTTTGAAAATTGTATTTAATATTTTTCCCTAACATAAATTTGCCCTACAAATTTTTGAACCATTATTGTAAATTATTTTGTTAGATTAGCTCCAGATTTGGCTTCAGTACTGACTAATGTATATGCACAAATATAATATTGTAAAGCATCCTATAGAAAATATTCATTCAAATGAGAGATTTGTGGGGGGGGGTGTATTCATATATGCTGAGCACTGTATTTAAAATGTTAAGATTTATTTTTTGATTATATAAACGTCTGATAATATTTCTCTTATTACTAAATAGTAATTTAAACTATTTATTAATTTTTTTAGAAAATGACAGTTGGTCAGAATAACAAATGCTTTCTTTTGTTTTGATTGAAAGTCATGTAATGTTTAACTCTTCTGAAGCTAAAACTCTAAATCTGGACTTTACTAGAACATGTTAAGCTGCTTTGACACAATCTACATTGTAAAAAGCGCTATATAAATACACTTGAATTGAATTAACATTTCTGTCAAGTTAGCATTATTTTGTTATTTTTTAGCATTTTTATTAGGGCTGCACATTATATCTTTAATCGATATCACAATGTGATCATTTGCAATAGTCACATCGCAGCATATGCGAAGTTGAAGTTGTACCGTTTGTAACTTTAATAATAATTCATTCTAGTGAATTATTTATAACGAAGACTACGCAGTAATATTTTGCATATTATATAATATATTATTGTAGTTTTACACAA
Organism: Danio choprae; assembly: GCA_903798125.1. Taxonomy (NCBI): domain Eukaryota; kingdom Metazoa; phylum Chordata; class Actinopteri; order Cypriniformes; family Danionidae; genus Danio; species Danio choprae. Next base: position 325,875 of record CAIGQW010002287.1, read on the forward strand.
ACTGGCAGAATTTACACTACAACCAACAATCCTGCCCTTAATAAAGCTGTTTTAGATGTTAATTAAATTAGCTTGTGTGTGTTTAGCTGACTAACACCAGATTCAGTGCTTTGTTTTGTCAGTTTGAGCTTTGTTTAAAATGTGTGTATAATGTGTGTTTGGGGTGGCTCAGTGAGTAGCACTTTCGCCTTACAGCAAGAAGGTCGCTGGTTCAAGTCCCAGCTGGGCCAGTTGGCAATTCTGTGTGGAGTTTGCATGTTCTCCCCGTGTTGGCATGGGTTTCCTCCGGGTGCTCCGGTTTCCCCCACAGTTCAAAGACATGCGCTATATGTGAATTGAATAAACTAAATTGGCCGTAGTGTATGAGTGTGTGTGTGAATGTGAGTTTGTATGGGTGTTTTTCAGAACTGGGTTGTGGCTGGAAGGGCATCCACTGCGTAAAACATTTGCTGAAATAGTTGGTAGTTCATTCCGCTGTGGCAATCTGATAAATCAAAGACTAAGCCGAAGGAATATGAATAAATGTGTGTTTGTAGGTGCAGAAGATGATGAGTGGGACGAGGAGTGGGATGACATGAAGTCATCGGGCGGCTATGCTGAGTCTGAGGCCGGAGAGGGTGGAGCTATGAATAGAGGCGGAGCTCACGGTTCATCTATGAAAATCGCTCTCAACAAGTAAGTCGGATCATAAGTCGATGTCACGTAATAAAGCAAACAAGATGCACACAAAGCTGCTCAAAATAAATGCACCCTTTTCTCAAGTCTGACGCGTTTAACGGTCATCACCATCTTGAATCCTTGAAAGTTTTTAATATTTAGATTTTATTTTTTTTAAATCGTTGATTTAATGATTTGTTGTACTCTCTCCATTCTCTGCACTCTAAGTTTACTCAACTATGACGACTTCTGCTGCTGAGAAACCTGGAATTGTGAAAAGGGTCCATGAGATCCTCCTTTATCTTGCATATTATGAGTTTTCTTGGCTCCTTGACAATTAGCTTTTGTTACTGTTTGGATAAAATTGCCTGCTAAATGCATAAATGTAAATACCATCTTTATTTAAAGCTTACCAAATATTCGAGAACAGAAAATTTACATATCCATTTGTGGGTTTAATCAGAACTGCCACAAAGAGGAACTAACACGTTTGTTAGCCTTTATATTTATCACGCAGTGAAGATATTTATATAGAAAAGACACATTTAATTTTTTTACTGATGAACAATTAACACTAAAAATTAAATAAAATGATTTCCAGTTGGTATGAATAATTTCACGTTTTTAAAATTTTTTTTATTTGCCTTCTTGGTTTCCAATAACGGGGCTTTTTATTTCAGTTTATTTATTGCAACACAATTAACAATGATACAAAATATAACAACATAATAGTCGGCACAGTGACTCAGTGGTTAGCACTGTCGCCTCACAGCAAGAAGGTTGCTATTTCGAGTCCCGGCTGGGCCAGTTGGGATTTCTGTGTGGAGTTTGCAAGTTCTCCCCGTGTTGGCGTGGGTTTCCTCTGGGTGCGCCAGTTTCCCCCCACAATCCAAACCCATGCACTATAGGTGAATTGAATGAGCTAAATTGGCCGGTGTGCGCGTGCGCGTGCGTGTGCGCATGCGTGTGTGTGTGTGAGACCCCTGATAAATAAGTGAATAAGCCGAAGGTGAATGAATGAATAACGACATACTAATACATAAAACATACAGCTTAATTTTATTTATGAATATTATATTCTCTTTTTGCAGGTTTCCAGGATTCTCCAAATCCGGCCCTGAATTGTACCTGCTGTCCAAACAGCAAACCAAAGGAAACAAGTTGTCTATTTATGTAAGCCACTAATTTAATACACCGTTTACTGTAAAGTCTGAGATAGAGAGTTAACAATAAATGTTTATTATCTATAATATATAAACCTAGCAAAATTCAGATTTTTCTGTTTTTTAGATGTTTTAAGGCTGTAAAACCCCTCACTACACACTTTATACACTTTTCTCAGACAGGCATTAACATTTTCACACTTTTCTCTCTTGTTTAAACACTCTCAAAGATCAAACCTTCGTAGAAAAGTAGGTCCAGTATTATAGAATAAAACCAAAGATCAAAACCTGTAGTCATGCGCAAACATTCATCGCTGTCAGCAAAAGGTTCATAAAGCTTTTTAGCTTTTGTGTGGATAATTTTTACTGCAGTCACTGATCAACAAAACTAAAGCAGACTCCATCCTTAAGGGGGTCGCACACCGGATGCGCCGCACACATGACACATTCGCATGTTATTTAAAATGAAATTATTTATTATTGAAATTATTTTTATATTAATTACTCTGTGGTGTGGCAGAAATATGAACAGTGTCCTACGACGTAGCTGGCCACCGCAGACAGTCGCCGACTTGCAGCACTGGTGTGCATACCCTGATATAAACCTGTGTTTACAATTCTAAAATGCATGGCACTGCATGGTGCGACTCATCCGGTGTGACCCCCTTTACAATGGTCTTGCTGCGGACAGCAACCCTTTTTGCATCCTTGTTGAAACTCAAACTGCTAGCGATCGACGATTTATGTTAATTTGGCAAGCTAAATGCTTTCTGTACTGTACAAGAGACACGGAGGAGATTGATTGACAATGGTCTACAGCCAATCAGGACAGAAAACACAATGCGCTGTAAAAAAATTTTTTAAAAAAGCATATCAAATTGCACTAAAACAAATAATTTTTCAAGTAACTTTTACTAATAAAAATTCAAGAAAACATATTTTACTAATATTTAAATATTTTGTTCAAATATTTTAGATCTAATATAATTTTCAGGTTTTCCAGAACGCGTCCTGAAGTTTTAGCTCAAAACATTAATTTATTATTTCATATGAGTTCATATATACATTTCTCTTTTCTTTCTAAAATTGTACATCTTAACATTAGGTGCTAAAGTGGCTTCATGAAGTATTATCAGTAATGAAATGTCTTCATGAATGATTGTAAGTACTGTGTAATGTTATGTATGATTAGAATGTTTGTATTTCAGAGCGGGGAAGTCGGGCCAGTTTGGGCATATCCAGACTATCAACTAGACTGCGTTGTCGCTGACCCTAAAAAGGGCTCCAAAATGTACGGCCTCAAGAGTTACATTGAGTACCAAGTCATGCCCACCGTAAGTACAGAAACTGTCCTGTTTGACTGAACATCTGCATGTTAATCATTCCAGCTCGTGCTTTTTTTTTTAATGACAATGTTTTTGCAGACCACAAACAAGCCTGTCAATCACAGATACAAGCACTTCGATTGGTTATATGAAAGACTTTTGGATAAATTTGGGTCAGCGATTCCTATCCCCTGCCTGCCTGATAAACAGGTGACAGGTAAGCACTTTTATTATATAATGTTCACTATAAAAAAAATAGGGAGGCTTGGTGGCTCAGTGGTAAGCACTGTCACCTCACAGCAACAAGGCTGGAGCTATAACAATAGGCACCATTTGTTTTTATTTTATTTACTCCTATTTTAATTATATATATATATATATATATACACACACACACACACACACACACAC
>CAIGQW010002287.1:359563-390445 GCA_903798125.1 Danio choprae
ATTTGTTATGTCCTATACACCTGTTTTATATCTAAATATAAACATTTTCTCAAATATATGCATGCCTGTATGCATGGCCATTTATATATATGCGCTGGACCGTTTCTCCATGTTTCCCTGGTATTATCTTTAAATAAATATTTATTTAGGCCTATTTCATTATTCATTTATTATTTATGTATAATAATTAAGACAGAAAATTAAAAAGTAAAATATAATCAAAGAAAATGTTAATGAAAACGTCAATGAAAAAGTCCTATCACTTTAAAATAACAAACACATGTACATCTCTATATTAAGGCTAAAACACTGCTTTATTTATTTATTTATTTATTTATTTATGTTTGAACTTTCATTTTAGTTGTCTTTTATTTCCTTTGTTTTAATTTCCAAAATAAATCCTCATTGCACTTAACAAGTTTACAATGATATTAAAGCTTGTTAATAAGTTTTTAATGATTTATGATTTGTCTCATTATTCATCTTCATTTATAAGTAGCAGGGTATTTACAGCTACTGTATATTTCTGTCCGTTCGCATCCCGTCCCTTTGTGCCCTCCCGGCGGCATAGTCCAATGCCTCATAATCCCTTTGTCCCGCGGCGGAGTCATACACTGCAGTAGTGGTCATATTGAACTCCCACTCACAGTACATAATAAATATATACAGTACACACACTTAAACTATGTCAAAACAACCTTTTTTTTAATATAAATATTTTATTTATTTATTTTTTTTAATTTTTAAATACAAAAACAATATAAAGGAAATCTACTGGTATAAATATAGCAACCCCAGCAATAAATCAGAAAATAAAAATAAATAAAGTGAATAAATAACAAACAAATAGGGGTATTTACCAATCAAAGCAATCATAATGTTCAAATGTAATTATCAGAGTATGGTCAATTGTTCCAATAAATGGTTGCCATAGCACTAATCAGTTGAGGAAATCCAGAAAAGGTTGCCATACAGTTTGAAATTGGTGTTGAGATTTTGGTTCCAAGGAGTGTTTCCTCTTGAGCTGATAGAATTCACCCGTCCACTCTAGGAAACACGGAAACATGGATTTTCCAGTTTAAAAGTTTCCAGTTTTAGAGTTAGGCCCATCAAAAGGGGATGTTGCTGGGGCTTTGGAAAAGCCAAACAAGCAGCGGATGCCCTTCCAGCTGCAACCCATCTCTGGGAAACATCCATACACACCCATTCACACTCATACACTACGGACAATTTAGCTTACCCAATTCACCTATACCGCATGTCTTTGGACTTGTGGGGGAAACCGGAGCACCCGGAGGAAACCCACGCCAACACAGGAACTTTTACTTTGGATACGATTAATTTTTGCCCAGCGTTAATGTCAATATTCAATTATTTCATGTGTTCCACCAAATATTGGGCTGGGAAAATGTGTATATACTTATTTGACTAATTTTACACTTATTGTCCCCCCCAAAATGTAGTGTCTGAAAACACTGAACAATTTACATTAACATATTGTCATTTTCAGAGAACAAATGATCCAAATGATAATCTTCTTTAAGGGGTAGTTCATCCCAAAATAAAAATTCACTCACCATTTGCTCGTCCACTGGTTGGTCCAAATCTTACTGATTTTCTTTTTTGCATTGAATCCAAAAATATATATTTTGAAAAATGCTACAAACCGGTAACCATTAACATCCATAGTTGGGGAAAAAACACTCTGTGGACGTCAATGCTTACAAGTTTCCAAGATTCTTCAATATATGTTCTTTGGTGCTCAGGTTTGTAAGTTTGAAAGTTGAGTAAATGATTTTGAAGCTTTTAGCAGACAACTTAGCAGTAGCTAAAAAGAACAAACACAAATATACATTTTACTAAAAGGATGCACCTATTAATGGCAAGTCCAGAAAATAATAATAACCCATAATATTTATGAAATGGTATTTTTTTTGTTTGTTTGTAGGGCTGTGTGTACTATTAAGTTTTATTAAGTGTCAGAAATTCGATAGAGGCAGCACGGTGGCTCAGTGGTTCGCACTGTCGCCTCAAATCTAGAAGGTCGCTGGTTCGAGTCCCGGCTGGGCCAGTTGGCATTTCTGGCATTACTAAAAGGATGCACCTATTAATGGTCCAGAAAATAATAATAACCCATAATATTTATGAAATGGTATTTTTTTGTCTGTTTGTAGGGCTTGCAGTAATGCATTTCTGTGTGGAGTTTGCATGTTCTCCCCGTGTTGGCGTGGGTTTCCTCCGGGTGCCCCGGTTTTCCCCACAGTCCAAAGACATGTGCTATAGGTGAATTGGATTGGACGTGAGAGTGTGTGGGTGTTTCCCAGTACTGGGTTGTGGCTGAAAAGGCATCGGCTGCATGAAACATGCTGAATAGTTGGCTGTTCATTCTGCTGTGGCAACCCCTAATAAATAAGGGACTAAGCCGAAGGAAAAGGAATATATAAAATTTGATAGAGAGGCCACATTTAAAAAAAAATTATAATAATAATAATAATTTACATGATATATTTACACACATTAATTTATTATTTTACAATTATTTCTTATTAGATTAAGCATTTTATAATTTCTTTTGCATTAAAAACAAACAGTATTTTATTCATAATAGTTGTGGAAAATTCTTTCCATCCTAGACAACATACATTTTGATGATCAGCTAAGAAAAAACTCAAGAAAACCCTCAATCACCAACAAAACATCAACAAAAACATCAACTGGCCCAAAGCACTATGCTCATCTTTACTGTCAGCCATTACTGCATCTGTTGTACAGTACTGTAAGTTCCTTACCGTCAGTGTCCATATCACAATAGACTTCCACAGGCATGGCCCCTAGTGAGGGCACCACAGTGTAGATGCCGGAGCGACGCACTCCATTATAGTAGATGGAGGCACAGTCGATGGGGCAGTTCCTCACATTCTGCACCTCTGAAGTCAAAAACACATACAGATATGTTAACATAAACACAGCACACACACAAACAAATCAGTAAACAATCAGATAATACTGTTGGAAAACCATCAGATGGCCAGAAAGTAATGAACATTTTAAATAAATTGTTAAAATATCAATGTGATGCTCCAAGTCCAGAGACTGTTGTGTACACCATGGTTTTATATATATTTTTAAATCACTTTAATGTGTGATATGACTAAAAAGGGGTCATAAACAAACATTTTCTCAATTCAACTGAGTAGCGGCTTGGACCCAGAAACAGTATTCAATAGGTCACGACTTAACAAGTGGGTAAATGCTCTTCTTTTGTGTTTGACAGAAGAACTTAATTCAAGTTTGTGAAGAGCGAATAAATGATGACCAAATTTTCAGTTTTGGGTGAACTATCCCTTTAACAAGGTGTATTTGCAGCATGGGATACTATTACCATGAGGTATTTCGAGCTGAAACTTTACAGGCGCATTCTGTGGTCTTATAATAGGTCTGCTTTTCCAAATCCCCCCAGACGTGGCCTACCGGGATGCAGGGCCTCCTGCGCGTTGATGAGCGGGCTGGTGCGCACGATGTTGATCATGCAGCCAGGGTTACGTCTGACTTTCTCCACCAGCATGGAGAGGTTCTGAATCTGGGCCTGGAGGTCATAGATCAACGAGCCCTGGATGTGCAAGAGGGTCGAGGCCTCGGCGTAATGATCTTCCAGCTCATGCAATCTCTGCTCAATAGATGAACTGTTTCGGTTCTTCTCTTCACTCTGTGAAAGAGAAAAGACAAACATCACGACTCCTAATCAAAAAAGTGACTTGAAGAACAATTACGGTTAGCTCTGCAGAACGAGAGCTTCTCAAGTGTGTGTGTGTGTGTGTGTGTGTGTGTGTGTGTGTGTGTGTGTGTGTGTGTGTGTGTGTGTGTGTGTGTGTGTGTGTGTGTGTGTGTGTGTGTGTGTGTGTGTGTGTGTGTGTGTGTGTAAGAAGCCAGGAGAGAAAAGCAGACAGGATCTGGTCGTGTGGGTGTAAGATGTGAATCATCCCCTCTTTAACAGCATCAAGAGCTTAAGGGTTCATACTAATGAAGGCACGTGGAGAGAGGTAAGGACTTCTCTCTGCTAATCTTGTTAGCCTCCGGGTCAAGGAGACTTTAGGCTGAAAACTGTCAAGCCGAGATGGCCAGAGCAACTTACTGAAGCACTTAAAGAGGACACTTACAGGACAGAGAAACAGCAGTAGCTACAGCAGGGAAAATTACTATTGAAAGGGTCACCATTTTTCTCAGAAAACATATTTCTAAAGGTGCCGTTGACTTGCAATTTTCCCTGGATGTTGGTAACAACCAAAGAAATCCATATATGCAAAGAAAACAAATCTAATTAGTTTACAAATTAAGTTATGCATAATAAAATGAAATGACGCAGAGAAAAAGCATTGAACACATGAAGAAAGGGAAGCATAGAAAGGCAGTGAAAGCCCAGACAGCAGCTGAAATCTCTCAGTAGTTCTTCAGCATCTCTCTGCCCTTCCATTATTGTAAATATTAGCTGCTTTAGTCCAACATTTACATTACCAGAATGATGAAGATGAAACCAGGGTGGACATTTCAGCAAGACAATGACCCAAAACACAGCCAAGGAAACTCTCAAATGCTTTCAGAGAAAGAAAATCAAGCTGTAGAACGGCCCAGCCAACCTCCTGACTTGAATCCAATAGAAATTACAAATTAAAGATCAGATTTGATAGACGAGACCCACAGAACCATCAAGATTTTTACACTCTGTTGAAGTCTGTGTAAAACTCACACCTGAGCAATGCACGTGACTTCATTTTCCATATGAGAGGCGTCTTTAAGCTGCCATCACCAAAATAGCCTTTTATATAAAGTATTACATACATTTCAGTAGTTCATCACTTTCTCCTTGGGTCATTTTATTGTTATTGCACATAACTACTTTTACAGATTTTTTTGCTTTGTTTTATTTTTATGTATGGTTTTTACCAAAATCTGTGTGGAGTTTGCATGTTCTCCCCGTGTTGGGGTGGATTTCTTCCTGGTGCTCCAGTTTCCTTCACAATCCAAAGACATGCGCTATAGGTGAATTGGATGATCTAAATTGGTCGTAGTGTATGAGTATCTGTGTGAATGCGAGAGTGTATGGGTGTTTCCCAGTACTGGGTTGCAGCTGTTGGAGGTTCATTCTGCTGTGGCGATCCCTGATAAATAAGGGACTAAGCTGAAAATGAATGAATGAATGTTTTATTCATATGCATACAATTTTATTTGATCTAATGGTATCCAGATTCATGAGTGGATCATAAATGATTGTATAATTTTTTATGTAATAACATTATTTAAATACATACATTTTATTTTACGTTTTTTTTATTCATATATATTTAAATGATATTTCAATTTCAACCTCCAGTTTTGGTCCTTTTGAACGTTCTCACTGTAATCCTGCATGTTTGATAAAGAGGTGTGTGTTGGTGTGACGTTACAATGTTGTTATAGAGTGTGTGTGAATGTGTGAGGACTGCACCGTCACCTGATGCCCTCACTAACCTGTGGGTCACCCTTTCTGATCCTCTGATTAACTGTGAAGCATTTGGATACTAGCATGAGTGCTTCCCAACTACTCTATTATGACGAGTAAAACTGTAATAGTTATATAAGGAACTATACCAATAAACAGCACGGCAGTCATAAGCAAAAAGAAATCTGTCAAAAATGTAGTGTCAACAAATTATTATAGAGACAAAAAAATGTTGTGTGTATGCTCTTATTTATTTAGAATCAAAAAGGTATGTTCATTTAAATGAATGACTTTGTTTCTGGATTTACTATTTACCATGGGTTTGTGTACAATGATAATATTTGCATCATTTTATTAAAGGTCTGATAACATTTCTTATTTTGACTGAAAATGGGGGTTATTAACCAAATATTGATTTCTTAACTCTTATAAAATGAACACAACATTTCTGAAACAATTAATCTTTTCTTTGTTATTCTGACCAATTGGGATCCTGGAGCACAAAAGAAGTCTCACTGATATATGTGTATGTTAAATACATTGAATGTACATTGTCAAAAACATACATTGTCAAAATGATTGATTTTTCTTTCATGGCAAAAGAAATACAAATAATTATCCTACAAACTTCACTCAATACTTAGATTCACTCAATATTTAGATTCATTGTGAACCCTCAGATTACACTTTTTTAAAATAATGACAGAGCAAGAGCAAGGAAATGTTATATTTTATTTCCTATTATTTGTTTGTTCTAGAGAAAGCTTTGTTTCTCTTGGTTTAGTTTATTCATTCATTCTTTTTCTTTTTGGCTTAGTCCCTTTATTAATCTGGGGTCGCCACAGAGGAATGAACCGCCACTTATCCAGCATATGTTTTATGCAGCGCATGCCCTTCCAGCTGCAACCCATCACTGGGAAACATCCATACACACTCATAGACTACGGACTACGGCATGTCTTTGGACTTGTGGGGGAAAACGGAGCACCCGGAGGAAACCCACGCGAACACGGGGAGAACATGCAAACTCCACACAGAAATGCCAACTGGCATGTGGTAACTGGACTTGAACCAGCAACCCTCTGGTTGTGAGGCAACAGTGCTAACCACTGAGCCAACGTGCCACCAAAAATGAAACCAGTTTAGTAATTTCTCTCATAGGCAACTGAATCTGAAGTCCTAAAACAATCACAAAAACGAGTGCTTTTCCGCATTGCTGAATAAAGTCAATAGTGTATATAAGTGTTGAGTGCTTCTCACCTGCAGCTCTAAGACTTTGACCCGATGTCGATGGTTGCGCAGCTCCTCCTGCAGTTCAGAAACAGTCTCCCTGAGGGCCAGGATCTGCTGTTTGCGCTCTTCGTTCTCATGCAGCCAGTACGACACCTCATCGGTACAGCGAAACATGTCAGGGCAGCGCTGCTCGTCCAGTTGCGGCAGAGTGGCCATCAGCCTGCACATGCCGTCCTCCAGCACCTGATTACTGTATTCTCCACACTGAGCCGTGCTGACCTGATGTGTGTGCAGAGAATGCTGGTCATCGCTGGCGTGGGTCAGCAGGATCACGACGGTCAGTAAGAATGCAGATTGAGGCCTGTCCTCCATGTGGTCGGCTCGGCTGACTCCTCTTCCCTGGGGGAGAAGGCCAGGGCACCAGCTCTCGGACCTCCAGTCTCAGGCCTGGGAAAGAGCAGGACACGCAGGAATACTGGACAGGTCACCTGGAGGGGAAATAACACATGTGTAAGCAAAAATATATATTTAAAAAATAAATATATACAGCTGAAGTCAAAATGATTAGCCCTCTTGTGAAACTACACTCATCGGCCACTTTATTAAGTACACCTTACTAGTACTAGGTTGGACCCCCTTTTGCCTTCCGAACTGCCTTAGTGGCATAGATCCAACAAGGTACTGGAATTATTCCTCAGAGATTTTGGTCCATATTGACATAATAGCATACTCAGGTAGGCTGTGGTGTTGACATGAAGTTGTACTAATGGGCCCAAAGTGTGCCAAGAAAATATCCCCATACCATTACACCACCACCACCAGCCTGAACCGTTGATACAAGGCAGGATGGATCCATGCTTTCATGGTGTTGACGCCAAATTCTGACCCTAGCATCCGAATGTCGCAGCAGAAATCGAGACTCATCAGACCAGGCAACGTTTTTCCAATCTTATATTGTTCAATTTTGGTGAGCCTGTGCAAATTGTAGCCTCAGTTTCATGTTCTTAGCTGACAGGAGTGGCACCCGCTGTGGTCTTCTGCTGCTGTAGCCCATCCACCTCAAGGTTCAATGTGTTGTGCATTCAGAGATGCTCTTCTACATACCTCGGTTGTAACGAGTGGTTATTTGAGTTACTGTTATCTTTCTATTAGCTTGAGCCTGTCTGGCCATTCTCTTCTGACGTCTGGCATCAACAAGGCATTTGCACCCACAGAACTGCCGCTCACTGGATATTTTCTCTTTTTCGGACCATTCTCTGTAAACCCTAGAGATGGTTGTGCGTAAAAAACCCAGTAGATCAGCAGTTTCTGAAATACTCAGACCAGCCCGTCTGGCACCAACAACCAAGTCACGTTCAAAGTCACTTAAATCACCTTTCTTCCCCATTCTGATGCTCGATTTAAACTGCAGCAGATCGTCTTGACCATGTCTACATGCCTAAATGCATTGAGTTGCTGCCATGTGATTGGCTGATTAGAAATTTGCGTTAACACGCAGTTGGACAGGTGAACCTAATAAAGTGGCCGGTGAGTGTATTGTGTTTAAAAATGTGTTGAAAAAAAATCTTCTTTCTGGGGATAAAAATATACAGAAGGACTAATAATTCAGAAGGGCTAATAATTCTGACTTCAACTGTGAGCAGGCACCGGGTGTCACACAGACGTAAAATTGATGTTGGACTCCAACGTCAGACTGAATTTGAATTTTGGTTGTATATGAAAATCGGGTTGACGTCAGAACCCAACGTCAGTTTGAGGTCAGACTTCAACATCAAGATGAATTTTAGTTAGTTCCCGACACAACATAAAATCAACCAAAGATCAACGTCTAATGATGTTAGCTTTTGACATTGTATGGACGTCACAATATGACATTAAAGTGATGTTGGATATTAGATAGTTAATGCCACAGCCTAAAAACAACCAAAAGCCAGATGACGTCGGTATTAGATGTCAGCTGACGTCGCTATTAGACAACAAATTGATGTTAAATTTTGATCACCTGACATCGCAACTAAAATAGAACTAAAGATCAACGTTATATGTCATTGTGTGCCTGTTGGGATGTATACACAAATGTTTTGCGTTATAAGCCTGATTTTTTTCAAATATAAAATTTAATAAAAGCACAAAAAGTAAGAAAAACAACTATATCAAACATTTAAATTATTATTAATAATAATAATAATATAAGAAATAAAAAATAAAGGAAATACTATGAAAAATTCCTTGCACTGTTAAACATCATTTGGAAAATATTTGAAAAGAAAAATAAAAAAAAAAACCTGGAGGAAACCCACGCAAACATGGGGAGAACGTGCAAACTCCACACAGAAATGCCAACTGGCCCAGCCGGGACTCGAACCAGCGACCTTCTTGCTGTAAGGTGAAAGTGCTAACCACTGAGCCACCGTGTCCCCCCATGACTATTATTTTTATTAGAATTAGAATTACGAAGCTCACTTTCTTATTTGTATTGAAAATGTCTTATGCAAACGTATGAGACAGTACAGTGAATCACCACTTCTGGAGCCCAAAGCAATAAAACAAGGGTTATAGAAGCTTTTTAAGCATTAGACCCTAGTTCTGCAACCCACACGCAGCTCCCACGTCACCAGAAAAGGTTGTGAAAAAGTCAGAGGGGGTCTTTCTTTTTGTTGTGACATTTCAGTGAACTATAGGTCAGGCTGTCACAAATCACGCTGAAAGAGGACTAAACTACATGATCTGCCATTAAACCTCAGTGTGATATTTGAAGTAAATCCCACAAGGCATGTCCAGTCATGTCTCTGCTCTTACTGGAGGTCAGCCCGCTTCTGCTGATTAAGGCACAGGTTAAGGTGCTTTCGGAGCTGGGACACTTTTCTATGTGCTTCTGTGGGTTCAAGCACAAGGCAGATGTGGAAGTATTTAACCTCAAGCTTCTAAAAATAGCTGCAGTTGGTTTCTGCTTTCATTATCTGCACACATTTACTTAAAATCCATCAAACATTTTGGTTCAAAAACGCAGTTTAAAAATGTTGGGTCGTTTTAAAGTGCAAATGAAATCAAAACCGTATGATTTTGTTAGCTCACATTGCTAGTTTTGTGGTGAACAGTTCATCTGTGCATGTCATTAAGAAAAAAAAAGAAAAAGGTTTGCTCTTGTAATCAAAAATTGAAACCTGAAAATGCACTTCCTGTTTGTTTTCAGTTAAATTCTCAGATTATGTGATTTTGAGGTATTGGGCGTGGCTAACATACTTTCACACAACTTTGTGTTTCTCCAACCAGTGCACCCCACCGCACACAGAGACACACACAGAGAGAGAGACACACAGAGAGAGAGAGAGAGAGAGAGAGAGAGAGAGAGAGAGAGAGAGAGAGAGAGAGAGAGACACACACACACGCGCACACACACACACACACACACTTAAAGTATTATTTCTTTTCAAACATTCCTTTTGAAACATTCCTTTTGTTTCCTTTTAATCTGCGCTAAATATGACAAAGGAGCGCTCTGATTTTTTACATTTTAGGCTACTTGATTCATCAGTCTTTTTAATAGCCTCAAAAAGCAAAGTAGGTATCGCTGCAGCCCAGAGACCTCCAAATGGGAGGGATTACACAGCAAGCTGGCTGGGTTAAGGATAGGTGTAGGTGTAGTAGACAGCAATAAATCACAACAGGTTACTGTAAGGTTGGGTTTAGGGTTGGGGTAGCTTTAGACCAGGGGAGCCAAACTTGATTGAGGGCTGTGAGCCGAAGGTAATTATAAATGTTGACATGGATTATTTCCTCAATTAATTCAATTGATCTTTATTTCTATAGCACTTTTACAATATAGATCGTGTCAAAGCAGCTTAACATAAAAGTTCTAGTAAATTAAAACTGTGTCAGTCCAGTTTTCAGAGATGAAGTTTAGTTTAGTTCAGTTTAGTGTAGTTTATATTTTACTGCTGAAAGTCCAAACACTGAAGAGCAAATCCATCGATGAGCAGCTCTACAAGTCCCCAAAATAAATAGAAAACATTACTTTAACCATATTAAATCATGTATTTTATATTTTATGCATTTTTATAATTAACCTATTATAATAACACAATGAAGTTTAATGCTGAATGCACTAGTCAATCTGCACCTGCCTCTTCTATGATTTGCTCAGTGATGACTTCTGAATTGTGGTCTGTTGAGCAACAACAGACGACATAAAAAAAAAAAAAATAGATCAATTGGATTCATTCACAATATTCACAATATTTAATTCAAATTAACTTTTCTGTAGCTTAACAATAAAGCAAACGAACAAAGGTTTATGAAAGGAAGCTAGAAATGACAATACGTATTAAAGGCATTACCCCCAACCCTCCCCAACATTCTCCCTTTCTTTTCAAATGGGATGGCGGGCCAAATCAAAGGTTACCATGGGCCAACTTTAGCCCACGGGCCCTAGTTTAGGGAATCGTAGGTTTAGACGTTAATAAAATAGGTTGGACATCAAATAAATGAAAACTCCAGGGGGTGTGTACAGTCCACTTGAAGCTCAATTCCCGCCCACTTGGAGCTGACCAGCCCATTTAGAGCTGGCACCGACCTTCGTTTATACCCTTCCCCAAAAAGCAGCTCAGTTTTACTTATATAGATATTTGATGAACAAACGCAAAGGAATTACATTTACATAATAGCATATAAGACTAGCACAGACTACTAGAATGCATGTATCTGCAAACTATATCCTACTTTGCTTTGAGTTCAGTTCTTGCTAGTCACAATGTCAGAGAAATCCCATATTCAAACCTTTAACCTGTGTCTCCTACAGCATTTACACAAATTTCCTTTAAAACTGATAGCAGACAGTAAGAAACACTTCACTTCTTGCGAGAAGACCCATGAACATTAAAGAAACACCACACAAATTTTACATAATAAAGCATCAGAAATATTTCTGACATACATGAATATGAAACATAAATTGGCAGGAATTATACTTTTAGTTATCACTTGAACATAACATAACAACAACAAAAATAATATAAAATGATTGACATTAAACTGGCTCTAATAGTGCATGTAAATAAACTTTATTGCTTCAAATCTCCCAATAATCTGTGTTTAGAGACAGACACGTCCTACACTGTAAAAAATGCTGGGTTCACACAATTGATTTGTGTTGGGTCAACATGAAGGAATTAAATTAACTTATTTGTTTTAACTAATTTAAGTGGATGAAAAAATAAAACTATTTTCAAGAGTTCACACTTAGCTGATGATTGGTTATAAAGCTTGTTTGGCATGCTGTCCCGGGAGAGAGCCCTGAGCTCATAGATCCTCGAGCCCGGGGCTCCCTCCCATTTGCAAGGTGAGAGGGGAGTTTGAGCTCAGGTAGATCTCGAGAACTCCCCTGCTGTAGTAGCTAATGAACAGATAGTGATTGCTCTTGAGATGACTACTTACTAGGTGCATGTCTATGATGCCGATTTGGATTAGTCAATTAACTTAAGTTGCATGTTTTTGGACGGGAGGAAACCGGGGAACCCGGTGGAAACCCACGTGAGCACGGGGAGAACGTGTAAACTCCACACAGAAACGTCGGCTGGCTTGGTAAGGACTAGAACCAGTGATGTTCTTGCTGTGAGGCAACAGTGCTAACCACTGGACCACCGTGCCACCTATCTAGGAAAGAAGGAGTAGGGGTGGAAGGGGGGATTCTACCAAAATGAAGATGGCTGTGATATGAAACTTAGGGTATTTAAAGTGGCTTAGGAATCGTCTGATTGGTGAATCATGAATTGGATAATGCGAGACCAGCCGCAGCAATCATAAGCACGTGATCCTCTCGAAATTAGTTTAGAAATAAACTTCACAAGTTGTCAAAAAAAACCTGAAGCACTGTGTTGTTTCAGCTCATTTTAAATAAGTTGTTTGAACAGACAGCAAACATCCTTTTTTTGAGTGTAAATATTGTTGCACATTTTGAGAAAAGACGACATAAGATCTGTCATTTTATTCAGCAAGAAACACCCCTTCCTTGAATATGCCTTGAATATCTGACCAGACCATCTAAAAGTGCAGCAGCTCCACTAAATTAGAAGCATCAAATCCGAGCACACATGTGTTTGTTTTGTTTGTTTGGAGGGCATTTGATTTACCTCAAACCTCATGCATCACAGCATCTCACCTGAGAGTCTTCGCTAACTACGCACAAAGCTCTTGACGCACTGATCGACTGCATACGCCACACACTTTCCCTTCAAGATGACACCAGAGACGATTACGCAGGAAAACTCTACAGGCAAATAGTTGATCTTTACCTGTTTCAGGCGTCTTGTTTCTTGTCTTCTGGGGAAACGCAGACGTTTGCAGCCATTCTCGCTCTCTCTCTTTCTTTCTACACCCTGATGTGTTGCAGGATGGGAATCTTCTCCTGGTAATCCTGTGTAATTGGATTTATGATTAGAAAAGAAAGAGAGGAGAGATGATCTACAGCCACCGACTCGACATGCTGAATCACGTCACGTGGACAAACAATTATACACACTACTTCAAAATTACTTTTACTGCTTTGTTCAAACTACTTAGTTAAAATGAGCTGAATTGACACAATTCTGGAGTTTTTTGAGGGACAGCTTAGTTGTTTTATGTTCAATCCACGTAATTGGTACGAACTATTAAGTTAACTTAAACGATTTGCTTTTGGACAACATGAAGAAATTCATTGCACACACTGTAAAAAATGCAGGGTTCCACACAATTCATTCATGTTGACCAAATCGATTAAGTTAACGTAACAAATTGAAGTGGATTGAACTTAAAAAATTAAGTTAAAGTAGTGTTGGATTGAACATAAAATTAAAATTAAGTTTCCCCAAAACATTCTCCACAATTGTGCTGTTTCAGCTTATTTTAACTAAGTAGTTAAAACAAGTAGCTTTTTTTTAAGTGCATTATTCTTTAGATGCAGGATTACACTGTGAAAAATATTCGTAAATTAGCTGTTATCCATATTTTGAGATTCATGATCCATTTATTTATGCTTTTGAATTGCATTATGGGACCTTGATCTTATTTCCAACAAGGTTTAACCTTGAAAAGTACATTAATTATCATTTTTTCTAATGTTTAAAGTGATATATTGGTTGGGATGGTGCTGTATTACAGTACAAAAACCCTGTAATAATTTACAATTTAAATAATCTTTAATTTAAAAACCCTGTAACCATTTTCTGTTATGTTGCAGACTTATTTCTCTATATGTTATCTCTTGTACATTATATTATTTCAAACCACTAAAATGTCAATAAAAGTCACTTTGTCAAACTGTAAAAGTTGAATTTTCAGCATCAAAAGTGGACAGAGCAGAGATCAAACTCCCATAATGCAATTCACAATCGTAAATAAACGGAAAACACTTGTGAATCACAAAATACGGAAACTGTTAATGATTTTTCTAGCGTATATTGTGTTTTTAACTGATAAATCTGAATTCAGATTTAAAATGAATTCATTAATTTTCTTTTCGGCTTAGTCCCTTTATTAATCTGGGGTCGCCACAGCGGAATGAACCGCCAACTAATCCAGCATATGTTTTACACAGCGGATGCCCTTCCAGCTGCAACCCATCTCTGAGAAACATCCACACCAATCATTCACACTCATACACTACGGACAATTTAGCTTATCCAATTCACCTGTACCCGGAGGGAACCCACGTCAACACGGGGAGAACATGCAAACTCCACACAGAAAGGACAACTGACCCAGCTGAGGCTCGAACCAGCGACCTTCTTGCCGTGAGGCGATTGTGCTACCCACTGCGGGGTGGCACAATCCTGTACAATACTGTATAAGTGTAGCATGTGAAAAAGGTATTACCAGGCATTGGCATAAGCAGGTCACCCTCTCTATTGGCAAATGGATGAACTAACATTTATATGGAAGAACTAACATTTATTTTGAGACATAAAAAGAACTTCTGTTTTGAGAGTTTGTAAATTGTTACCCTATAAAATGTTTAAAAATGTGCTATTAAAAAACAGTAAAACAATAATAATAATAATTATATATATATAGTGCTCAGCATATATGAGTACACCCCTCACAAATCGCTCATTTGAATTAATATTTTCTATATGATGCTTTACAATATTGTATTTGTGCATATACGTTAGTTTAGTCAGTACTGAAGGCAAATCTGGAGATGATCTAACAAAATAACTTACAATAATGGTTCAAAAATTAGCAGCCCAATTTTATATGTTAGGGAAAAATATTAAATTCATTCATTCATTTTCAACCGCTTATCCGGGGCCGGGTCGCGGAGGCAGCAGTCTTAGGAGAGAAACCCAGACTTCCCTCTCCCCAGACACTTCCTCCAGCTCCTCCGGGGGGATCCCGAGGCGTTCCCAGGCCAGCCGAGAGACATAGTCTCTCCAGCGTGTCCTGGGTCTTCCCCGAGGCCTCTTCCCGGTGGGACATGCCTGGAACACCTCCCTAGGTAGGCGTACAGGAGGCATCCGAAACAGATGCCCGAGCCACCTCAGCTGACTTCTCTCGATGTGGAGGAGCAGCGGCTCTACTCCGAGCTCCTCCCGGGTGACAGAGCTCCTCACCCTATCTATAAGGGTGCGCCCTGCCACCCTGCGAAGGAAACTCATTTCGGCCGCCTGTATCCGAGATCTTGTCCTTTCGGTCATGACCCAAAGCTCATGACCATAGGTGAGAGTAGGAACGTAGATTGACCGGTAAATCGAGAGCTTTGCCTTTCGTCTCAGCTCCTTCTTTACCACAACGGAGCGGTACATCAACCGCATTACTGCTGCCGCTACACCAATCCGCCTGTCAATCTCACGTTCCATCCTTCCCTCACTCGTGAACAAAACCCCAAGATACTCGAACTCCTCCACCGGGGGTAAGGACTTTCCTCCAACCTGGAGATGGCAAACCACCTTAAACCTTGGTTTGCCAAAATATTAAATACAATTTTCAAAAATAGCAAAAATCTAGAGAAACTAAAAATATATACAATTTAGTTGAAATGTTGCAGTTTGTAATTAGTTTTTGCTATATTTTATAAAGATGTTCTGTGACTAAAATACTATTTTAATCAATATATCTGTTTAATAAATCTGTTTTGTTTAAATGACCAATATATATTACCCATATTCACTGAGAAATGGATATAAATATTCATTTTCAAAATGGGGTGTACTCGTATATGCCGAGCACTGTGCATGTATAAAGGAATGCTGCACAATTGTCTTTATGAAATCAAAAATTCCCAATGACATTTAGTGATGGCTGTATTTTCCGATTGCAGATTAATTTTACAAATAAATTGGCAGATTCTGATTTCTCAATTTTTAAAGCTAGAAAGGTCACACTTGATTTTAAGGTAAGGAGCTATTAACAAACAATTAACTATGACTTTTAGCTCAAAAAACCTGTAATCTGCTGCTTATTAATAGTAGAAAATGTTTTTAGATTTTGTCTAAAGGTTCAATAAACTTCCAAACCTTTTATGTAAATTTAAAAAATATTTTTGATTGCAGATTAAATTGAACATAAACCACATGAAACCATTTATCAAATTTACATAAAACACGACAAATGAAAGTTTATTGAACCATTAGATAAAATCTAAATCTAAATGAACAGTACTGCATTACATTGTATTGTACAACTGACTTTCTCTAGTGGTGTCAGACTTTTGAGCCTAATAAGTTGAAAGTGGTGTAGTGATGTGTGATAAGGTGTGTACAGCCCTCTAGAGGCTGTTCTTTTACACAGAGACGACTCACATCTTCTAACTAATTAGTCTGATCTCATCATGAGCTCAAGTGAGCAAACAAAAAATATAATAAATAGGTTATATGGCCATTATAATACAGCTCATTTAAAGCACTCTTCTAATTACAAAGCTCTAAAATATTTAGTTTTTTATATTATGATGGAATTTCTTTTAAATTATTATTGCTAAATATTTGCATTGACATTTTGAATTGTTTTTATTATTTTTTGGCATTATCGTTTGAATTAATTCCTTTGTAAATATGCCTATATAGTTTTTATAAATGTATTTTATATGTATTATTATTCTTATGCAGTAATTGTTTTGTTTGTGCTATTTTAAAATAAAAATAAAAATATATAAAAAAAACGACAAAATGCTTCTCTAACTACAAAGGTCTAAAATTATTATTAAAAAATATATAGTATACATTTAATTTCATTATTATTGCATCATATTTTTATTAATATTTTGTATTCATTCCTTTGTAAATCGCCTATATAGTTTTTTTTTTTATAAATGTATGTTATATGTATTATTATTATTATTATTATTAATTTTAAAGAATACATTTTTATATGCAGTAATTTTTTAGCTTTAGTTTTTGTCTAAGGAAATATTAGTTTTACACTAAAGAAATATTAAATGACCGGCTGGTAAAATAAAATAAGTTCAAAAATGTTTCGTTTTTAAAATTATTATAAATTTTTAAAAGTCTTATTATAAAATATTTGAATTAAACTTTCGAATTGTTTTTATTTGATTAGTTTTACAGTATCATTTGTTCTCATTTCTTTGTAAATATGCCTATATAATTGTTATATTTTTATAACAATAGCAAGAAGGTCGCTGGTTCGATCCTCGGCTGGGTCAGTTGGCGTTTCTGTGTGGAGTTTGCATGTTCTCCCCGTGTTGGCGTGGGTTTCCTCCGGGTGCTCCGGTTTCACCCACAGTCCAAAGACATGCACTATAGGTGAATTGGGTAAGCTTGTCCGTAGTGTATGTGTGTAAATGAGTGTGTATGGATGCTTCCCAGTGATGCGTTGCAGCTGGAAGGGCATCCGCTGTGTAAAACATATGCTGGATAAGTTGGCGGTTCATTCCGCTGTGGCGACCCCAGATTAATAAAGGGACTAAGTTGAAAAGAAAATGAATGAATGAATGAAATAAAGCTTTTTAAAATGTATTTCAGATCAGTTAACCATTTATTTAATATCAGTTCAAGTATGCCTTTTATTTATTTATGTATTTTCTTTTACACCCCGCTGCAGTGTTTCCAAGCAATTATATTATTTACATGTACACTGTGCTTACATTTGCACTCTTTATACTCTTCCTTTCTTTTTTTCCAAATGTGAAGCATCCCAGACCTTGAAAAACTGCATTAACGCCGTTTCTTTCTTTCTTTTCGCTCTCGTTTTACTGACGTTTCTTTAAGCGCGTTATCATGAGCGTTTGAGAGTGAAAAGAGACTAATTGATTTATGAGGAGTTTCCAAGACAACACAATGTTACCTTTCCTCTAGTGGTAATTACATTTGCTGCTGATGAACCCGAAGGCAATAATGGCCTTCATTAAGAAAAGAATCAGCAAATAGATGAGAAACCAAGATACAATAATAGTTTGTCTTGAGTTTAAGATAGAAAGGTCTGATGGATCTGCATGTGTTGATCCATATGACAGGAAATCAGTGGTGTGAATTACGCCATTCACAGACTACACGCAAAAAACACTCTTTAACACACACCTGACAATTGACTGATTTTGGGCTTTTCGTAAAGTGTTTTTTTGTCTTAAGATTCATTCATTCATTTTCCTTCGGCTTAGTCCCTGTAATCATCAGAAGTCACCACAGTGGAATGAACCGCCAACTTACATGGCGGAAGCCCTTCCAGCTGCAACCCAGTACTGGGAAACATCCATACACACTCATTAACACACATTCACACACACTACGGCCAATTTAGCTTATTCAATTCACCTTTAGTGCGTGTCTTTGGACTGTGAGAGAAACTGGAGCACCTGAAGGAAACCCACGCCAACACGAGGAGAACATGCAAACTCCACACAGAAATGCCAACTGGCCCAGCCGGGACTCGAACCAGCGACCTTCTTGCTGTGTTGGCGACAGTGCTAACCACCGAGCCACCATGCCACCTTGTCTTAAGATTTCAATAGCAATACATATTTTTAAGTACTGTTTTCTCAAAATGAGTAGGGAAGAGTGGGAACGCAAGTAGCAAAGCGATTTTCTCGAAGCAATGACAACATTTGATTTCCAAACTATAACAGCATATTCAGCATGCAACCCTTAACGGAGCTGCCAAATATCAGCTGATTTCCTGGCCGTGTCCCACGGTTAGGTCTGAATTTCAGTTTTTAAGTGCAGAAAGTAAATTATTGTAGCGTTTTTTTGTTATTACAAGTTGTGTTTCTCTTTTTATGCATCACAGTAATGAACAATCTACAGGCTATTTAGTGCAATAACACATCCGTGAGTTTGAGTTTTTCAGTTTAAAAGTAAATCATGTTTAAATGGCGACAGTTCCTGTTGGGACCAAAGTAAAACTGCCCCACTGCTAATAGACATACCTTTTTATTACTTCCACATTAGCAATTTCAGTGTTTTGATTCGTATATTTTATAAGATGAATTCATACTGCCAATAATAATAAAAGATATTTAAAAACTATAGAAAATGTGAACATATTGCATTGCTTTGTGAAACATTTGATGGAGCTGAAATTTAAAATGCAGTTTCTGTTTGCAGTGTTTGCAGTGAACATTAACAAGGCCGTAGTCAGCTATAATGAACATAAACAAGATTAAGCCAGTAAATCTAGCAAATATTGCTGTGTTACGTCTGTTCCTACTGATGGGGTCAAACGTAACAATGTGCAATTTATGTTTAAAGTCAAATTATTTTGAAGTTGTTCCACATTTGCTCAAAAAAACACCTGATATTGATTTAATACTATTCATACTAATAACTAATAATAGTATATAATAATAAAAATGTCAATTATTAATTACAGTAATAGTAATAAGAATCATTACATGAAATATCCAAACATATTAATATACCTAAATAATTTTATACACGTACAGTTAAGATTTAACCCAAAAAACATTATCTTTTAAACATTTTTATGAAATAAATTTTTTTTTAATGAAAAATGGTACTTTCGTCCCTGCTCTCCCCTATTTTTCTCCATAACTAAGAGCCACTAATGTCCCCTTCAGCAGCTCTTTTATATACTAGATTTTTTTCATATCTGTATTCGTAAGTCATTCATTCATTCATTCGCCTTCGGCTTAGTCCCTTTATTTATCAGGAGTCGCCACAGGGGAATGAACCGCCAACTTATCCAGCATACGTTTGACACAGTGGATCCCCTTCCAGCTGCAACCCAGTACTGAGAAACATCCATACACACTCACATACTACGGCCAATTTAGATTTAGATAACGAAAACACGCAACAGCGGATCCATCATTCACCCTTCCTGTGTCAGAAAAGATGAGCGGTCAGTATGAAAGCTTTGTTTCTGATCAGTCATTTTCCCCCGTTGCATCAGAGCCACCTGATCATCTCCTGCCTGGAGGGTTTGCCAGACACCTGTGAGTATATAAGAAGCAGAGCTCATTCAGAAAACAGCGGAGAACACACACACACACATACACACACACACAGCGCAGCACAACTCACACTCATCCACTCATTCAACAAAGGTAAGACTCATTCTGTATATTAACTGCTGATTCACTGGACTCTGCTGCATTTGCTTGCAAAGTATATAAAGTATATTTGTTAATTCTTTCCTTTTACAGCCTTTAAAATGAGCTTTTTTTTAGAGCGATGTGACTTAGTGAATTAAACATTGCATGAGGTTTTTAAACATCCTCATTGAATTTCATTGAAAATGCATCTTAAGAAAAAAAGACTTAAAACCTTTATAGTAAGTAAACTAAAGATCATGACAGATAATGAATAATGAATGCATTTTAATTATACATTAGAAGGAAACTGTAATGTTTACTGTTTTATTGCAGCATTCATTTCTTTTCCTCCAATTAATAAATAAAAATAATGATTTATTATTTTATTTTTACTCTTTGGGTTAAATCTTAACTGTAATTGTATACACGCATTCATGTACATTCATACATTTGGATATTTTATGTAATGATTCTTGTTAATGTTGCTATAATTAATAACTTACTTTTGTATTATATATTATTATTAATTATGTCTTTTTCTAAACAATGTATACTTTTGTACACATTTATTTATATAGATAATTAATATAATAATAATTTATTAACATTATTATTACTAGTATAAACAATGAACTGTTTATAACAGTGTGTGTGTGTGTGTGTGTGTGTGTGTGTGTGTGTGTGTGTGTGTGTGTAATATTAATATATAATAGGACATTATATTTGATATTAATTCTTTGTATTACATACATACATTTAATATAACATATAACAAATATATTTTAGATGTTTTTCATATTTCATATTCATATATAGGCACATGTTTATGCATGATTCTAAAAAAGTTTTATAGATTTATTTGGGGGAAATCCAAACATATCTTGTTAAATTCTAAAATATATATTGTAATTTTATACACATTTAAGAATATAAATAATTAATATAATAATTTTTTAGAACAATGTATTAACATTAAGATATAATATATACACAGAAACACACTTTTATGCATAATTCTAGAAAAAGTGGAGGAGGTTGGGAGGGCGGTGGGGGAATAAAAAATATATTATAAATAGTTGAAGTCAGAATTATCAGCCCTCCTGTTACGTTTTTCAACACATTTCTAAATATAATTGTTTTAATAACTCATTTCTTTTATCTTTGTCATGATGACAGCGCGTAAAATTTTACTAGATTTTTTTAAGACACTAGTATTCAGCTTAGAGTGACATTTAAAGGCTTAACTAGGTTAATTAGGTTAATCAGGCAAGTTAGGGTAATTAGGCAAGTCATTGTATAACAGTGGATCGTTCTGTAGACGATCGGCAAAAAAAAATGCTTAAAGGGGGCTAATAATATTGATTAAAAATGGTTTAAAAAAATTAAAACTGCTTTTATTCTAGCAGAAATAAAACAAATAAGACTTCCTTCAGAAGCAAAAATATTATGGGAAAGACATGCTGTATATGAAACATGCTGCACTTTTGTAAATGTAATGTTTGGGGGCAGGGTGAAATCAAAAGAAGATGCCAAAGTGGATGAGATGCAAAACCAGAGTGACTCATCAAGCAATATTACCAACAGAAACCTCACTTTCAATAACTCGATCCACTCTGATTTATAAAGAATATTCATAAAGCCTTTCCTCCCCTGTCAACTGCGCAATACATACCAGGATCTTCAGAGGCTTTGAACTGAATTTTGATCAGATCTGACTGATAAACGATTGTTCTGGACTTTCATGGTCAATCTCAGTAATGAGTGTCTAAACCTGCAGGACTAGAGAAGCTGTTTAGTTTATTTCAGTGCGCTTTATTCATCCCTCACACAAAACTGCTGCTGTCGTCACACTGTGATATTAATGAAGCACTTCTTTCTTCACAGACCTGTGTGTGTGCGTGTGTGTGTGTGCGTGTGTGTCAGGATGTCATCAGAAAAGAAAAAAAAAGACATTTAAACACCAGGTAAAAGGGAATCAATACAGTAGATAAAAGTCAATAAGTTCATGTAAGAACAATCAAAAATCAGTCACACCTTACATAAGGGTTTCATTAGTTAATGTATTTACTAACAAACTAAGTATGAACAATACTTGTAGAGCATTTATTAATCATAGTTCAACATTTACTAATGAATTAACAATCAACAACTGTATTTTCATGAACTAAGATTAACTAACATGAACAAATACTGTAGTGAATGTACGATTCATTGTTTGTTCATGGTAGTAAATGCATTAACTAACATTAATAATGGCGGCACAGTGGCTCAGTGGTTAGCACTGTCACCTCATAGCAAGAAGGTCGCTGGTTCGAGTTCCGGCTGGGCCAGTTTGCATTTTCCCCCCGTGTTCGCGTGGGTTTCCTCCGGGTGCTCCGGATTCCCAGACAGTCCAAAGACATGCGCTATAGGTGAATTGGATGAACTAAATTGGCCGTAGTGTATTGTGTGTGTGTGTGTGTGTGTGTGTGTGAATGCGAGAGTGTATGGATGTTTCCTAGTACTGGGTTGCAGCTGGAAGGGCAACCGTTGCGTAAAACATATGCTGGAATAGTTGTCGGTTGGCAAGCCGAAGGAAAATGAATGAAAGAACATTAATAATTCAACCTTATTGTAAAGTGTTACCAAAAAACTTAATAAATACTTTATGTACACCTGTCAATTTTGAGATTTGAACTTATCATTCAGTTCTAGATTAACTACGATACATATTTTTAAAGACTTTTTGTAATGTACTTTTCTCCCCAGTTTTTTTCTCCAGGGGGATTTGTTTATACACAATATGCCTTATTATATACATTTATTTATTTAACAATTTCTGGCCATTTACCGTAATTTCTAAATGATTATGGAGTGATAAACGAGATTTCCAAAATGTAAGAACAAAAAAAGTATGATTAGTTAATGTTGGTTAATGCATTTACTAGCATGAACAATAACATTTATTACAGTATTTATTCATATTTGTTAACGCTACTGAATGAAAATAAAGTCATTCGGTGTTATTTTGTTAACTCACATTGCGTTAACTAATGTTAACAAGCATAACTATGATTAATAAAAGACAAGTATTGTCCATTAGATCTTGTTAGCAAATTCATTAACTAACAATAAAAGGATAGCTCACCAAAACTGAAATCATTTACTCACCCTTTACATTTTGCATGCCCCCTTCGCAAACCTTTTCTGAGTTTCTTTCTTCTGTTGAACACAGGAGTAGATATTTTGAAAAATGTGGGAAAGCCGTAAGCATTGACTTCCATTGTATTTCTTGTTCCTACTATGGAAGTAAGTGGTTGCAGGTTTTTAGCTTCCTACAAAATATCTGCTTTTGTGTTCAAGAGAATAAAGAAACTCATAAAGGTACGGAACCACTTAAGGTAGAGTAAATAGTGAGTAATAAACCTTATTGTAAAACATTTGACTAATATGCAAAAACAAAACAAAACAATTATACACATGAAGGAGCGCTCCTGTGTGTCAGATTTGAGAATGTTAGCCTACAACACCGGTAGTCTTTCGTTTTAAAAGCTATCTCACAAGCTGCAGTACAAATTCAAATGTACATCTCGACATGCGAAAGTGCTCCTCCATATCTTTTCATTGAATTTGTTCACAATATCCATCAGAATGTGTAATTTCGTCAAATGTGTAAACAAAGCTGTTTTTAGCTGCGCTAAGTGCTTCTGCCGGATGGTAACGTTAGTGGAATTATCTCTGGGACAAAAGCAGATACATGAATGCTAAAGTTTTAAATAAAAGTGAAACCATTTAGAGAATGGTTTCTTTCTGGAAAAAATGGTGTGAATGGTCCTTTCTGGAAAAATCCGGAACATCCTTGCCTGTGTGAACAGCATATATTTGAATCTACCGGTATCACTGTGTGAAAGGGGCTAATGTCTAACCATTTTCTTTCACGTTTCTGATTCCACGTTTTTATCAGATGACGTCAGTTTGACGCTTCAGCCACAATATTCTTAACCATGACACTCTCACCGTTAGTTTGCTATGAGGGAATGATGCGCAAGGAAAGCTCCACCCCCTACTCAATATTCGGCTTCAGTTGGAAGTAAATAAACATACTGAAATAAACTTCCGGTTCACAAACTTTGTGGAACATTTGCAGTTCTTAAAGTAATCATTTAACTGTGAAAGTATAAAAATATTTCTTTACCCTGATCACCTGCAGTGTCTCCTATAGTCAGGTTCAACCTAAAGCTCAGTTTCTCCTGCCCACACGTCGTCACTGTCACAGACATGATGACGAGAACATGCGATTCATTCAGCACAATCAAATCAAAGGCCAGACGCCCCAATAATGAAACTCGTCCTTGATGTTATATATATATATATGATCTCAGTATGAGCTCTTTAGTTTGTATTCCCATTGTGAGTCATGCGAATGATACCTGAAGGATGGAGCAAGTGACGAGGTCTTTTCTTGTCTGACTTCTTGTTTTTTTCCAGATGTTCTGTCCGTCTTGGCTTTTGGCTGTAGCGGTCTTGTGTTTTCACAGCCCACATGTAGACGGTGGCAGATGCTCAGGTTTGATAGACTGCATGGGCCTTGAATCCAATGAGCTCAAACTGGTAAGATGAATTTAAAGGAATGAATAACCAGATTTCAACACAGAATGATATACATAATATAGGAAACAAGCACAACTTTGGATTTTATTGATAAATTACTTCATGTTGAACTATGATTAATAAATGCTTTAAAAGATAATTCATAGTTAGTTCATGTGAGTAAATACCATTACTCTAAAGTGTTACCGTAATATATACTGAAAATTTTGTTGAAAAAGGTTACTTATGCTCATCAGTTGCTGCATTTGTTAAAAATAGTCACATATTTCATATATTTTAAAACATCTTTTATTCATCAGGATCATTGCTCCAGCTTTCTAAAGAAATTAGAAACATGCGCTATAAATAAAATGCTGAGTTCCATTCATTTGTGTTGGGAAAAGTTAAATTATTCGTTTTTACAAATTTAAGTGGATTGAACATAAAACAATTAAGTTGTTGCAAAAAAACCTCAAAAATTGTTGTTTCAGCTCATTTTAAATAAGCAATTTGAACAAACAGCAAATGTCATTTTTTGAGTGTGTTATTTAAACTAATATGTTTAAAAATGCATTGAAAAAAACGTATCTCCATTAAACAGCATTTGGGACATTTCACAAAATATGAAGAACCTTTTGAGCAATGGAAAGATTCTTCAAGGAACCATTGATGCTAAAAATATGAATGTAATTTTTAAGTTGCATTCATGTTTAAAGGGTTGGTTCATCACAAAATTAAAACTCTGTCATTAATTACTCACCCTCATGTTATTTTAAACCCCGGAGACATTTGTTCATCTTTTGAATTTTTTTTTTTTTACATATTTAGGATGAAATCAGAGTTCTCCCTCATTCTCCAAAGACAGTGAGAGTCCTGACAAGTCCAGAAAAGGGATCAAAAACATTGCCAAAACAGTTATGTGACCTCTGTTCTTGGAGCTTCGTATGATTACAGCTGAATCACTCTTTTGAGCACCGCAAAAAACCTGTAAAAACTACTTTGTTTGCCAATGAATCACATAAATTACAAAATCATTATGACCTATTTAACAATTTGGGTGTTTTTGGAGCTTCTTTAACATCTGACAATGTTTTTGGTAAATTTTCTGGACTTTAAACATCTCAAAACAAACCCAGGCTCATTGCAGATATGTACCCATGTCTACATTTCTGGAGACAGCGAAATACGTAACCGGAGGTACTTCTGCTTGCAGTTTTTGTTTTTGCAAATCCACCAGAGGCCGCTGTGTATGCTTTTTGATGATCTCAAATTTCTCTTGCGCGTCCTCTTCTCGCGTAAATCCACCAGAGGGCACAATATACACTTTAGCTGACTAGGCCAGCTTGCTGTCGACTGACCCACCCCTGTCTCTAAACCCAACCGATAGTGTTTTCAAAAGCAATCTAGATATCTAGATTAATGTTTCGGCCGGTGATTTCACCACGTTTTCAGCCTGTTGTTTATTTACTTATTTATTTTTTTGCTTTTGTTTTACCTGGTTTCTGGAAATGTTCTTCGCTGGACTCGAACACTGTCGTCGCGGTCAACTCAGCTCTGCATCCCAAGTTCGCCAACGTATGCGGTGAGCTACTAGGCAAACTGGTAACAGCTGAAAAGCCATCCATACGGGGGTAAGCTGTTAGCGGTAGCACAAAAAGGAACAGAATCGGTCAGTGGCATCATACCACCCAAGAGTGTTTATTTTAAATACGAAATGCAGCCAGACATACCTCTGGCTACATAATTCACACTCTCCAGAAATGTAGACAGGGGTACGTATCCACAATGAGCCTGTGTTGCTCAAAACCCTTGCTGTCTATGGAGGATAAGAGAGCTCCAGGATTTTATCTAAAATATCTTAGTTTGTGTTCTGAAGATGAACGAAGATCTCAGGGGTTTGGAACGACACAAGGGTGAGTAATCAATAACAGAATTTTTTTGTTTCAATTGGATGTTTGTCACAATATGGAAAAAATGTTAAATTCCATTTCATGGCAACTTCAAAGGGGTCCCATTATGCAAAAATCACTTTTATAAGGGGTTTAAACACAGTTGTGTGGCAACAGTGTGTGAATATAGCCAGCCTCTAATGGTGAAAATTAATTAACTTTTTTTTTTGTAATCACACTTCATAAAAACCCTTTGTACATGTCATGAGAAGGGGAAAGCCCCGCCCACTAGTGACGATCTCTCCCTCATTAGCATAGACAGTCCTGAGTGAGAAGCAG
Source organism: Danio choprae (assembly GCA_903798125.1). NCBI lineage: Eukaryota > Metazoa > Chordata > Actinopteri > Cypriniformes > Danionidae > Danio > Danio choprae. The sequence goes on from CAIGQW010002287.1 coordinate 386,556, forward strand.
CAGTTTGAAATCGTGTAAAAAGGGGCATGATAGGACCCCTTTAACTTTTGCTCTTTATCCTGACTCCACAGCAGTGTTTCAGACAGTGCAGATCAGACCGAAAATCTTCCGAAAACATCAGAGTTTCATCATCTGAAGATCAGAGCAGTGAAGAACAGGTAGAGGAGCAGAGTCTGAGCTTGGGTTTGCTTTTATCAGCTCTGTCTCCCGACTCCATCGAGCTCCAAAACCCCAAGGCAGAAGCTCCTCACGGGGACGAGAGGAGGTCGTACTCCATGGAGCACTTCAGATGGGGCAAACCTATGGGCCGCAAACGCAGACCCGTAAAAGTGTTGACCAACGGAGCTTTGGAGGAAGAGCCAGAGGAGTCAGAGGAAAGCGTCCGTGTGGAGCGAGGACAGAGCGGCACCCTGGAGGTTCAACACAGGAACAACGTTAAAAACAACGGGAGGTATCGCATGACCCATTTCCGCTGGAACGCACCACCGGACAAACGATACGGAGGATTCATGAGGCCATATTCAGACGAATCCCACAAACCCCTGCTCACACTCATACGAAATGTCATCGGCAATGGACAGCAGTTAAATTAAATGAGGAGAGAATGGACAAAATGTTACATTTTTTGGTTCCACTTTATATTAAGTGACCTAATATGTACTTACACTGAAATTAATAATTTGTTACAATGTACTTATTGTGTAAATACATGTTTTTAGGCTTGACTAAATACCTGCATGTAATTAAATTTATAATTACATTGTTGACCATCCTTTACACCTTAACCCACCCTTAAAAATACCCATACCATCAAACCTGTCCCTATCCCTACCTGTATCCTACCTCAAGAGCACCAGAAATGTTCTGTAATACATTATGAACACATTAAGTACATTGTATTTATATTTTGATACAAGTACATAGTAGTAGTTAAGGCCACTTAATATAAAGTGCGACCAAATTTTTTATTACATATTTAGTTATCTTAATTAATAAAGCTTTGTCGGAACTAAATTTACAGGTCATAAAACCTGAATGTCCTATAGATAAATACAATAAAAAGAAACAAAAAATACTGGCTATGAACACTCATTAACTGATATATACAGTTCCTTGAGATTCACAGTACTGCTGTGTTGATCACCTCTGGGATTTAAAATAAGAGGATATTCAGATATACTGGGTATTTGTCTATCAGAGTTAGTTTTACTGTAATATACTGTACATCAAAAGCATTAAAATTTATTTGCAATGTCGTCAGCTGTGGATTTGTGTGTTTGGATGCAGATTTTACATTTTAATATATGCTTCATTAGACAGACAACTATGATATAAAAACAAAGAACAATACATTGTCTGCAATTTTACTTTTTTATGCCCGAGTTCAAACTAGAACTGGGGGGACAATTTATTTTGCCTAATAAATGACAATAGGTTACAGTTTTTTATTTAAAACTTTATGAAATAAAGTTAATATTAAAACTTTATTTCAGAAAGTTATAAATTATGAAATAAAAAAAAACTTTATTTCATTTATTTTCCTAATGATATATGATGTTATAAATTTGTATTTTAAAAATAAGTATTTTTTCTTCATATTTCTTTATTCTAAATCTTTAGGAAATATTTTTAGTACATCAAAAAGTGTGGTTATGATGACCATCTGACAAGCTAATCCAGCTAAAAACAGTGCTTAAAATGTCACTAAATGCAATATTTAAACCTCAAAATGAAAAAGAAAATAAAGCAAATAACTGCAAAAGATCCACTTTTTGAGAAAGAAGAACCACCCCTTTCACCAGGCTGGCTATGGGCCTGGATTTAACAACACATTAACTCGAGTTTAACCGCTTGTCAGTTTGTCTGAAATTGATTAATCCTGAAAATAGATAATATGAGGTTTTTTTTCCAGTTCAGACTGAAATATGTCCTATGCCAGGTTACAAAAGCTTACAAAAGCATTTCTTTTTCTTTACTGCACATTATAATTTTCTAGTAATACCTACAATTTTTTACATTTGTAATATTGTGCAATAATAATGACTGAATTTTGGAATTTGGAACAATGACAAATCATACTTCTTTATATACAGTTGAAGTCAAAATGTTGAGCCCTCCTGTGATTTTTTCCCCAAATGATGTTAAACAGAGCAAAGGAATTTTTCACAGTATCTAATAAAAATAAAACAAATAAGACTTTCTTCAGAAGAAAAAATATTACAGACCTGTGGTCTGTGTGAGTCCTAATGCCCCAGTATATTGATGGGGACTCTGTACTGCTCAGTGAGCGCCGTCTTTCGGATGAAACGTTAAACCGAGGTCGTTAAAAATCCCAGGATGTCCTTAAAAAAAAACAAAAAAAACAATTGCCGAGTACCCTGGCATCCTGGCCAAATTTGCCCACTGGCCTCTGTCCATCATGGCCTCCTAACCATACCTATATCATAACTGGCTTTATCACTCTGTCTCCTCTCCACCAATCAGCTGGTGTGTGGTCTGGCACAATATGGCTGCCATCGCGTCATCCATTTGGGTTCTGCACACTGGTGGTGGATCAGGAGATTCCCCCAAAAATGTGTAAAGCGCTTTGAGTGTCCAGAAAAGTGCTATATAAATGTAAGGAAATTCTTATTATTAGCGTCTCTGCAACAATAATATAGTTCATGGAAGCTTTGTCTTTTTCTTTACAAAAGCTTTTTGGCTGCATTCTGTTAATATGTTTGCTGAAATAGGATTGGATTGATGTATTTTAGGCATGTCTGGATCCGTTTTATATTTAGGATGACATAGATGTTGTTTGTTAGACTATGAGAAACAGCTGTGCAAATGACCAACAACAAATTGTATCAAAAATGTTTTATTGTCAACTTTTTGCCATTTTAACCACATACAAATCATGTGGAAATCTTTCATCCAGACAAAACATTATAAGTAGAAAAATTTGTTAATGCTACACAACATACAGTAACAGAGCACTGCGTTTCAAGCCTCGTTCAGTGATTCTGACCAGAAATGAACATCCTCACGAACATGAAATTCCTACAATGTCCCTACTAAAACTACAATGCTGAAGAAACGTGAGATGCATTTACAGAACTACAGGACTTGAGTGAAATAAATATGGGGCAAGAGCTAAAAATATGGATTAATTTGAAGGAAATTTTTGATTACAGCAGTGTTCTATACTTCTGGGGTAAAGACTATTGACTATCTGTATATATATATATTTGGTTATTTCTATTGCTATTAAAAGCTAAATTTAACCCTAAAACCTACTTCATGCCGCCAACTAAGGATGAGAAAAATATCATGTTGAGAGAATCTTCTAGAAAGAGCACAGCAGTTCATGGCACTGTAAAAACACACAGACATACAAAAACTGTTCGCACCCATAACGGGACTAAAATACTGTACGCGCATCATATAAACGTCTGAAAGATGAATAAATGAAATGCATCACCTTAATATAAAAAAAAAACATGAGCTAAATGTAAAATGTAAAAACTACAGACTTAATTATTTGTCAATTATTAATAATAATAATAATAATAATAATAATAATAATAATAATAATAATTTGGTCTTATTTATTCTCAAATAAATGTTAATATGGGTCAAAGATGAGACATGAAATTTTGGTTTCTGCATCAAATTATATCTATAAAAGTGATTTTATACACATAGAAATAAAATCAAAAAGTGTCAAATTAAATATAAATAACTTTTGTGGAAATGTCAAAATAGTGTTCTGTTGTCATTTAACAACAAAAAAATTAAATAAAAAAAAAATCTCACCTGTAAGGAATAGGTGATAATTATAATAATTAACTATATGCAAATTATTAAAAAATATAACTAAAAATATATATATAATAATAATAATAATACTA
>CAIGQW010002287.1:395454-446464 GCA_903798125.1 Danio choprae
CAAATAACCAACAAACCAACTAACTAATTAACTAGCTAACTAACTAACCAAATAACCAACCAACCAGTCAACTAAAGAACTAGGGATGGCTGACATGAAACTGACGTTATGACAGTGTCGTAAAAAATGTTTTTTAAAACACTGCACCGAAGCATGATCTGAAACACCCAGGTCACGTGACTAAGGTGATTCGAAAGACCCAGGTCAGGTGACTAAAGTGATTCAAAGCCTGGGTCATTTCAGAAACGTTTTGAGATCTGGCAAATCTGCGTTTGACTGACAGGGTCGGAAATAAAACTCTATCTCATCAGCACAAAGTAACTGTGCTGCAAATGTCCCGAGTTCGAATCCCGACTTGTACAAAAACTCTGAAACTATGCCTTGATGTATTTTAATAATGTTACTTTTTTATGACCAAAGCAATATTTATTCACAAAGTGTTCATTCGGATGTCAGAGCGATGTTAAAACAAAACACGTTACAAGAACAAAGCATTTAAAAACTAACATCTATAGCTGCATCACCCTGGATTCGAACTCATTATCTCAGCATGTTAGTCTGGAACTCTCACGGCTTCAGTAAATCACTTGAAACTTCAACTCTACAACGTGGGGTTTAATACCTCGATTTGCCTCATTTTTTTCTTTGCTGAAGCGGTTCCAAAGCAATACATAAAAAATGACCACTAAGTGTCACTGTAGAGACAGGTTTCGAAACGTTTCGAAGCTTCGACAGTTTCAGTGTTTTACAAAGCCTCGCTTTGCCCACCACTACAAATAACCAACCAAACAACCAACCAACTAACTAATTAATTAACTAACTAGCTAGCTAACTAACTAACCACCCAACCAACTAACTAACTAACCAACCCACTAACAAACGTTAAAGAGCATATTCCAGGTTTGAGACCCCAGCGAGTTAATGTGCATAAAAAGTAGGAAGTTGCTTGAGGGAGCTGTTTTCAGTCACAGAACTTTTCTTCCGCGTCTGAAAATCTTTTTTTAAATGATTCGTTTCAGTTCTCTTGAATGAAAGTTTCCCACTCTAGAAGTGCAACACATGATTTAAAACACAGGTAAAAGAAAAAGCGCTTTAAGTCGACTCACTCTGGCACCACAGTGGGCAGCTATTTCTTCAAACGGGGCCTTCTGGAACTTCTCCACCACTTGTCTCCTGCGTTCCTTCTCCTGCTCCTCCACTCCTACACTGTCCACTAGTGAATACACAAACACACACACACACATCTATTAGTATTGTTCAGCTGACGAAGAAGTAAATATCTGAAGGAATAGTGGTCATTCAACCCACCAATTGCATTTTTTAGTGTTTCAAATGTGATTTCTTCAGCAGGCGTTCTCTGTATAAGGAGAAAACATAGTAACACTTTAGTTTAGTTTACTAGAAAAGTAGGAGTTTAATGAGGCAAAAATCATAGTTGATGGTTTATTAATAGCAAGAATTACACCTTAAAATAAAGTGTGACCGAAAACATGTATTAGAAAAATGCTGTCCCTGATGCATCACATTATCATTATGTATAATATATATTTAAAACAGACTAATGTAACCTAAAAATTACAACTAATATAAATATTATATAGATACAAAATATTTTTTTAAGTTAGCAGTCCATTTCTATTATTATTGCATAAATGTAAAAACATACAGTAGCTGCAACTGTTTTGCTCTACCTATGAATGCCAAATTTGCGTCCTCACAAAATAACATATATATATATATATATATATTTTTTTTTTAAGTCCTATACTAAAAAAAATGTTATTCCTCTCCAATACAAGAAATAATATTATTATAAATATTACAAATGTATTAAATTGTTTTTTTCCTCTCTTAAATGTAACATTTTACAAATATTTATTAGGTTATCATTAGCCAATATCAATAATCATGTGGTGTCTGGATGTTTTAATGACATTAATTGTAAAAGACACAAAACTTCATTTAAATATGCTAATATTCCTATGATTGCTGAAAAAGATATTAGAAATGAGAATAAATGTAAGAAGTGACAGAGACATCTTCGACAGAGGCACACCTGTATTCATGGGCTTGAATACTGTATAAAAGGCTGGAACAGACAGACCAGCAGCGCGCTTAAACAGACTTCTGTATACTGTAAGTAAACTGAGAATAAAGTAAAGGATTTTGTTTTGTTCTTGTATTTGTTTTATTCATCTTCTTCACTGAATTTATTTATTGATAAAAGTGTATTTTCATTAATTTTCTTCCTGGAGTGATCATTGGCTTTATTCGCAGAACCCATCAAGATACCTTGTGGTGAGGTATGAATCTAATTATTCCTTGAAAGACATTACAAAAGATGGTCCTAAACGACACTCTAACTAAGAAATATAGTGAAGAGAGGATCCTGGTTTCTTTATTTAATTAGGATATTAAATGAAGGCATCCAGCACAATCATTGCAGAAATATAAAAAACATAGCTAAAGCTGTTTTGCTCGATCAATGAATGCCAAGTTTTAAAAGTCCTTTAGTAAAATGTTTTTCCTCACCAATAAAAATAACTGTGCCTGTAACATGTTTTGGTTTACCTCCTCTTTCTCTGGACTGTTTCTGGACTCCACCTCCACCTGGAGAGAGATTGTTTCTCCAATACTCTTCCTCTTTGACAGCCGGTCTTCATCTGAGGATGGAAGAGAGTGGAATTAATCTACCGTTTACTTGATTGATCTGTCAGACGACTAATAAGCAGAAACCACTCCAGAGTGAAGCTAATCAGACAAAAGTTAATCAGTTCATCTGCAATGCAAAAGCCTTGATTGCTTTGGCTTCAGTAGCTGTTTATCTACAATTACATTTACATTGTTTTTATGCAAACAACAAAAAAAGCACATTGAGAGTGTACAGTGTGCCATTTTTAGAGCAGAAAAAAATATTAAACATGAAAACAACAAAGAGCAAGTTTGATTGGTGAATTATACTATGTGAACATCATGGATATATACATTAGATTCAGCATACGGGCCCTGAGCATGCGTCAATACCGCCGTTATATTGGTACAGGGCTACGAGGACAAAAGTCATTCAACCGCAAGATGGCATTTAACGCCAATCTGAATATGCTGGACTTTTGCTCTGCATACGGGTGTAGTAACGAGCGAACAAAAAAAAAAACAAAGCATAAAGACATAACATTTCATAGACAAGATTTAATTTTTTACGATTTTGTATGTAATGAAACTGCATGCTCAAAAAGTAACGTTATTGATGCTAATACAGTAAACTTACTGCATTGACCATAAGGCAAAGTAGCACCAACTGTATAATGTATATATGTGTATATATGCTAGTTTTGTTGAAGAAAACCAGTAAAAATGTAAATGAAATATGACAACAAGATGCTGTGGTGCCAGAAACTTATATTATTGTTGACTTAGGGCTGATTTATACTTCTGCGTCAAGTGCACGCGTATGGTCCGGCACAGCCTTCGCGTGGTCGCATAGCCCTCGCCGTGGCTGACACGCACATCTTGAAAAATGTAAATACATGTGGCAACGACGCGTAGCACAAGCTCTGTGATTGGTCGCTTGGTAGCTAGTGTGACGAGTGTGGGCAGTGCTGATAGCCGCGAGCCCGATGTAGCGAGTGTTTACAAGTGTCGAGTGCTGCAAAAAGCACGCAGAAGTATAAATACACGGCTACACGCAAGGCAGGCGCCATGGGTCACAACGATCACTCGACACAGGCCGATTCCTCGACACAGAAGTATAAACCAGCCTTAAGTGAACGTTAGTTTTTGAAATAACTTATAAGGGTGCCCGATAACATAACAGTGCCTGCGCCTTAATGTGCATACTTTTCACCTTAAATTATTGAATATTAAAACTTTTATATACTATTTAGATCAGAAAGGTGGATATTATGCACATTGAGATGCAGGGATATCGATGGTTCACACGAATTGTTCATAACAGAGATTCATTCACAAAAGAAATCGCTCCCTCCGTTAGAATTGGAAGTGAAAGGTGGTGTGTTTCATGACATGGATTAAATCAAATTTAACAGGGAGGGAGGATAATACATTTCCATGCACACAAACACAAGCTCTTTGTCTGCAATGCCCGTGCAATATCTATGTGTGAAGATTAACACCAGAAGCATTTCTAAATAATGAATAGGGTTAATTATGATGTTATTTGGTGTATGATGGTGTATGATGTGTCACAAATAGCTGATCTATGCACCTGTGAATTGTGGGACATAAGGTGTAGCGAGTCGTTCAGTGTTGTAGCCGCTTCCTCCAAGAACCTCAGTGATTTTGGCCTGTTGGAACAAAACGTCTCCTTCCAGCTTCTCCAGTGTTTTAGGAGTCCTGGGAAATCACATTAGACATAATTATATATACATACGTTTATATAATGTATGGTTCAAAAAGTTTGGTCAGTAAGATTTCTAAAATGTTATGCAAATGTGGACTTGTGAAATACTACTTAAAATATTATTTAAATTCAGTTTTAATCCAATGACAATGTTCCTTTATAAATCATTCTCCTATGCTGATTTGCTGCTTAAACATTTATTATTATTATTATTATTATTATTATTAAAGATATTATTATTATTATTATCATCATCATCATCATTATTAATTATCAAATAACTAACAGCTCCTGTTTAAATTTAGGTGAAACCCACACAACTTTTTTTTTAGGTTTCTTTGATAATTGGGGATTTTTTTTATTTATTTAAATAGAAATCCTTTAGCATTTTTTATTTTTACATTTACATTATTTTTACATTATTTATGTGTAATTGTATTTATTGTAATTTCTTTTTACAATTCTACTTTTTGTATTAAAATGATCTGTTATGCACCAAGTGTCTGAGAGCAACGCAATTTCGATTCTCTGTATGTTATGTACATGTGGCTGAATTGACAATAAGCTGACTTTAATCATCCTTCACCATGTAAACTAACTTCATCATCAAACAACCATCTTTCGATGGTTTTTTTGAATCTCCGAAAGTCTTTTATTTCCTTGATCAGTTTTGTTAATTTGTTCCACATGATTGCACTGGTGTACAAAAACATACACTTAAAAATTTCTACATTTAAATAAACAAATATTAAAATCCCTACCCCTAGTATTATATACTTTATTGTGACTTTTGACCAATTGAATACATTCTAACTGAATTATAACATAATAGATAACATAGAACAACTGTACACTGTAAAAAATTATCAAAATGATCATGTCATGTCACTATTTTAACTTATTTTATGTTAATCAGGTTTCAGTTTTAGATTTTAAGTTATTCAATTTTTTTATCTTTTAATTCAGATTAACTGAAGTTGAAATTACTTGACTTAACTGACACCATCTAAATGTTTAGCGTAGTTTGTCTTACTTTGGGTTTTCAATGAAGACATCCTCCGGTAACAGATAAGGAATTTCTTTTTGTCTCATTTCAATCACCTGCAAAAACGTTGGTACATTTTATTCATCTGTTTTTAATGCAACATGGCTGATAAAAACACAGCGTGAGTGACTAGTGATTGTGCTTGATGGAGACTGACCTCATGAACGTGCTGGCAGAAAGCTGGCACTGTTGTGAGCTGGCTGATGAGATTGAGGTATGCAGAGGACAGGGCATGAATAGCACAGCGGTTGTACACCGGTAACATCTCCTCACTGCTCAGAGCCAAATCCTGGAGAGAAGGCAACACAGGCAGACGAGAAGTAGTATTGAAATACACACAAGAGTCTTCATAAAATCTGTGTCAAACCATATAGGTTGATGAAAAAAACATTTAAAAACTGATTTTGCATTTCAAGTGTAAAAACATACATTTGGGATTGAATAAAAAATAAAAATAAAAATTTAAACAGCCACTAAATATGAAATGAAAATAAATAGTAGAGTGACCACAGAGGACGCAAAATGTGGCATGAATTGCAGAATGCTCAGCAAAACGACTAATAAACATATTCTGAATCTAAATGTTGATTCACACATGTACAGTAGAGGGCGCAACGGGTACAGCTATTTAGGGAAAATCTACTTCAAGCCATTCACACCAGCCCACACCAATTTGTCTCTATTCATGTGTTTGCCATTGACTTCGTATGTAATCTGTTTGTGTAAAAAAACAAAAAACTCCATTGCCATTTAATCCATGCCATTTAAAGGGATAGTTCACACAAAATGAAAATTACCTCCTTTTGCACTCCCTCATGTGGTTTTAAACCTTTAAGAGTGTCTTTCTTCAGACATTGCTCTGCTACTTTATTTTCAGGTTACCCATCTCTGCCTAAGCTACAGGTATGGGAAGAGTTACTGCAAATAAACCCTTAACACAAATCACAAACTTCTAAAATCTATTGGTGCATTTTAAGCTTGGGTGATTGTTCTCTTACTAAAAATAAAAAAGCTTGGGAATATGAATTGGGACTATGTTTTGAGAAAGAATGGTGGCTTGGTGCGCTGCAGAGAATACGTTCTAGTACAATTTGTGCTCGCCTTAGCCTTATACAATTTTATATATATTCATAGAATCCATTTCTCAAAAACCAGGCTATCTGAAATTTTTCACAATATTGATGACAGATGTGACAGATGTCATGCACCACAGTGTAATTTAAGTCATATGGTTTTTATGTGTCCTATGTTACAGATTTACTGGATTAATTATTTTACAATTATGTCTAAGGTGTTGCAGGTAAATACAGACCCATCCCCTGATGTAGCCATTTTAGGGGTTCCAAAGATTTGGTCCCAGTTTAATTCTAAACAACTTGATATTTTGGCTTTTACCTCAATATTAGCTAGGCGTCAAATTCTACTTCACTGGAAATCAAATAAGCCTCCAAATACATCCCAATGGCTTGTGGATATCATGCATTTTCTAAAGTTGGAAAAGGTTAGATGCTCTGGGAAAACTAATTTCTTTCAAAAGTGGCAATGCTTTATAACTTACTTTAATTCTCTCAGCATCTTGCCTTCTTTTTAATCGATGCACTCTCCTTCCTTTTTAATTTATTTCGTAGTAATTACATTTTTGTTTGTTTTTAACTATTATTATCTTATCCTGTTTAATTGTAAATACTTTCAACATTGACAATGTATCTGAACATTTGATTGTGATTGTTGAATGACTGCATTCAGTTGGTTGTCGTGAATGCGGACCATGTCTTGTGTGGCCATGCTAATGACACTCATTTTACGGTTTGGTTTTATAGAAAATAGGGAAACACTTAAGTCGCTTTAATATGTTGTGGGTTTTATTTGACTACACAGCGGAGCATTATAACAGAACCCTAAAATATATTTAGTATGATAAAGAAGTGCTGCTTCTTCTTCTTCAAAAAAACCCCCTCTCGTTTTACTTCAAAAGCTTTCAGCCTTACTCTGCTTCACACTACCATGATAATGAGAGTTAAATACTTTAGCTCATCCATGATTTCTGCAGCAGTCCAGTAGGATGTAATGAAGACCACAACTCCCATTATTCCACACTCAGTTACGATGTCATCAAACTACGCCTTTCATTCATTCATTCATTCATTCATTTTCCTTCAGCTTAGCCCCTTATTTATCACAGTGGAATGAACCACCAACTATTCGAGAATATGTTTTACGCAACAGATCCTTCGGCTGCAACCCAGTACTGGGAAACACCTATACAATGCACACACAAACTCAAACACTACAGCCAATTTTATTTCATCCAATTCACCTATAGCGCATGTCTTTGGACTGTGGGGGAAACCAGAGCACCCTGAGGACCACTGTGTGTAGTGGAGAAAATGACATACTGCGCCTTTAAGGCTTAATATACTTCATAATAATCACACCTGCAGAGCGAGCGCCACACGAATCAGGTCTACCACCACCTCTTCATTGGCCAGCTCCATGCTGATGAGGGCCAGGAGCGAATAAAGCTTCTCAAAGTGAGGCTGAACGCTGCTCTGCTCCTTACTGCACAGATAGATGTGTCGGTACAGGTGCTGCGCATGCTGAAAAAACAGAAATCAGTGTCAAACACAACATCAGCCCTTTTGAAATGCCAATGACTTCAAAAAGATAATGACAACAGAAAGACGTAGATGGGTAGAGGGATGCTGTACCTTCTTCATGAAGAGGTTGTCCTGACGTGAGCACTTGTCCACTTTGAGTTTAAGCACAGAGATATCAGAGATGATGCTGCATGGGGGCAAGGCAACATATAAAAGCACAGTAAAAGTTTATCATATGATCAATTTATTACTAAAAAACATGCAGGTTTTCTAATGAATTTTCTGTTTGTAATGCTGCCCATTTTATTCATTCATTCATTTTCTTTTCGGCTTAGTCCCTTTATTAATCTGGGGTCACCAACCGCCAAATGAACCACCAACTTTTCCAGCATACCCATCACTGGGAAACACCAATACACTCTCATTCACATACATACACTACGGACAATTTAGCTTACCCAATTCACCTATAGCGCATGTCTTTGGACTTGGGGGGAAACCCACGGCAACACGGGGAGAACATGCAAACTCCACACAGAAACGCCAACTGACCCAGCCGAGGCTTGAACCAGCAACCTTCTTTCTGTGAGGCGACAGTATTACCCACTGCGCCACCGTGCCCATTTTTAAACTCTCAAAAATCAAGATTAACTGACAAGCAGTTTACTGAAGTAAAAAAGTCTAACGTTGCCAAATTTCAAACACTTGACCAAAGCGTTTGCTTTTTTTACTTCAGTGAACTGCTTGTCATGTCATCTCACTGCTGTATTTTTGATGCTTAAGAGTATGCAGTATGACATTTCTTCAGTTATTTCCTTCTTTTGGACCATTTTAAAAGGTTTTTGGTTGTTTTTTGCCCATTTCAAACTGAAACTGTTGTGTTGTGAGAAGATATTAAAATTGCAAGTTATTGCTAGTTAAAACTATTTTTATCACCTATCTTTTTTGCTGTTTACATTTTAAACCAAATTCATTCAATGTTATTTATGAAGATTTCAAGCCCTCTATCACAAAAACGTGTATAACTATGCACAATAAACAGGATGTAACTATCCCTGTTTTTATCAGCACAATTACCATTCATAAATTTAAGGTCAGTGTAAAAATATAAATTTTGTTTATAACATATTTATTTGAGGCGGCACGGTGGCTCAGTGGTTAGCACTGTCGCCACACAGAAAGAAGGTCGCTGGTTCGAGTCCCGGCTGGGCCAGTTAGCAATTCTGTGTGGAGTTTGCATCTTCTCCCCGTGTTCATGTAGGTTTCCTAAAGGTGCTCTGGTTTCCCAAACAATCTAAAGACATACAGTACAGGTAAATTAGGTAAAATAAAATTGGCGTGTGTGTGTGAGAATGGGTGTTTCCCAGTACTGGTTTTCAGCTGGAAGGGCATCCGCTGCGTAAAACATATGCTGGAATAGTTGGTGGTTCATTCTGCTGTGGCAACCCCTGATAAATAAGGGACTAAGCCGAAGGAAAATAAATGAATGAATATTTATTTGACCATGCTATTAAAAATTCTATTTAAAATTCACCCTGTTCTTTTAATATTATATTCATCAAAAAATCATAAAATAGAATCACACTTTCAAAAATATTAAGCAGCACATATGTTTATATAACAGTTAGATACATATTCAGAGGAGCAAATAAGATATTACTATAGATTTGAAAGCTAATATGAAAAATCAGCTTTGAATCAATGAAAAAATTGTGTTTTACAATATGTTAATAAAAAATGTTTTAATTAAAACATAAAAAATTTCTGTGATTTCTAAAAACGTAAAGGTCCCATTAAAGTGGTTGGAAATGTGCATTTTTATTCGAGGTTTGACAAAATCTCAACTGACATACGAAGAGAGGGTGGGACGTAGAGTAGCCCCTCCTTTTTTTAAAAAAACAGCCAATAGCATTTTGTTTTATCACGAGCTCAACCACTCTCACTGGCAGAACTAAGTGCATCAAATAAAAAGCAAATGAGAAGTGTCTTAAAGGGGGCGGGGCATGTCAGATACTAGAGAGCATTTAATTGGTCAAGATTTGATGAGAAACTGAAGTGTGAGGTGACGTGAAAAAAAACATTAATCCATTTAGATGGAACTGACTAACTGCAAGCTTTACATGTTTATATTGGTTTCATATTTTCTAATGCAAAAGCGCAAATTTTGTCACTGTTTTGGAGCACACTAACACAGATATTTTTAAAACTAACAGACTGAAACTAACATCTAAAACTTTATTTTAATTTCATGGGACCTTTAAAAATATAAAAGAATCCTGCTGACCCCATAATTACACACAGCATAATGCAAACACTAAGGCCACTCGGCACACATCACTTACCTGATGTTAGAGAACTTGGGGAGGTTATCATGGCGATCGATGAGGGTGACCAGAATTTCCAGCACCAGCAGCCGAATTTCTGCATCCTCTAGAAGAGCAAATGACAGCATGGGATCCAAAAAGGAGTTGGGAAGAGCTGTCAGCATGTTGGTTGTCTGGAAACCACACGTGACCTGGACAGTGAAGAAAAGAAAGAGAGAAACATTATAATTTCCGACATCAAACATTTGACGCCAAGCAGGACACCAAGCAGGAAATTAATTACCTGTCTCAGAGACTTCAACAGCATGACTTGGATCATTCGGTTGCCCTCAGGCCTGTACCACAAAAACAAGCAATTATGTTTATATTAATGCTTACCACAGAACATTTGGAAAAGTGCCATTAGCTGTAAAATAATCAAACAACAGCTACTGTGAATGGAGTTAAACCCAATAATAAATAAATTGTATTATTATTATTTTTTTTATATATATTATTTCTCAAGTAGCATGTAATATAGATGTATGTGAATGTAAAAAGTCAAAAGTCCGAAGTTTCAACAGATGCAAATGTACAATAAACTGAATTAATGAGTACATTTACATAGACACCAATACTACAATTTTAATACGATTAAGACAATTCTTAATGATGTAAAGAGCGATTTTTCTATGACTAAAGTCATAATCGATCTAAACAGAAATGGAATTAAGACATGTGGAATATTCCTATGTTAGTGGCTTTATTGAAGTGCAGTACAGACATGTAAACACCTTAATCAAACTATTACCATCATGTAGGACTTTTTGCCGCATTTTGCGACAGGATTCCATACACACACGACTGTTTGACACTATTCTCTGCACCTACTGAGTCAGCAAAGGACCACAAACACAAACATCGTGAAATGCGGATGGATTTTCTTTCCATTTGGCGTGCACTATCAATTCTCATTAAAACAACACTCTTTCAGCAGTTCATACTCGCATCCAATACCTGAGTTTGTCACGGGGACATGAATGAAATGTTCCTGAATGAAAGTGAAAGTTGAAAGTTGAAAAATGAAACACCCGAAATTACAGGAAACTCCGGATTAAATGTGGATAGCGCCGTGATGCAATGACGTTAATCGATCTGTGTGCTATAACATGTAAAACAGGAGAAGAACATTTAAAAAGCAACTTATGTAAACACCTTAATCATATTATTGTCTTATTCAGATTAAGGCAAGCAATTCAATTACTGATGTCCATGTAAACGCAGTCATTGTTTCCCAAAAGAATGAACAGATTCTTAACCAGCTGAAATTAATTTTCAGTAATTCTTCATTTTAACACAAACCAGCTTTGTGACAAATCTCAAGGCTCTAGGCTCTTATTGAAGTCAATTGAGCAGAAAAACAGACAAAGCAATCGGCCTTTGGATTCTGACACACACTTTAAATGGCTGATCATTAATTACTACAAACTGAGGCATCTGACCAATCACAGCAGAGTGTTCCCTCAGAAAGGATAGGTTAAGAGCAAATCCCTAAAAAGCTTCAAAAACAGTATATTATAAGAAAATGAAGTTGTTAAACCTTAGATGAATGCAAATGTATTACAAGACACCTGAAACAACTGAAGTTACTTTAAAATAACATAAATCATAGTGGTTACCAAAATTCACTTATAGTGATTTTGCATATTTAACAATTTATCGTGCCCAATAATGCTTAGTCATAGTTCACCCAAAAATGACAATTTTCTCATCATTTACTCACACTCCCCGCCATCCTATAGGGAAAATTATGGGTAGGGGAATGCCTTTAATAGAGTCTGTCATTTCTAGTTTAAAGTAACTTTTTGTTTGTGTTATTGTTGAGCTAAAAAAAAACTAACTTAAATGAAATGTTTCGATTAAATGTCCAGATTTTTTTAAATGTACTCAATGAATAGAGGACAATGTACAAGACAATGCAATAAGATGTGTGGCTTGACTAGTGTGTTTAGCATTGAACTCAATTGTGTTCTAAATGTAATTGTTTGTTTTTATTCTAATATGTTCATCATAAAATGTAAAGAAAAAATGCATTATAAGATTAAAGTAATGTTTTCTATTTATTTAGAAATATTATTAAATAAATTAGGAAATTACCCATGGCGACTTGTAATATAGTTTGTTATATTTAACTTCGGCCCACAGCCCTTAATCAGGTTTAGTCTTTGGCTCTTCATAAGAAAAAGTTTGGGTACCCCTGCTTTAAAGCATGTAGTAGCTGTAATGCTCACCCTGAGCCTATAGAGGGCAGTGTAGGATGCAGGCCTGGAATTGGGACCTTCCCCATGATGAAGAGCATCACCTCAGAGCGCTGGTATGTCGGTAATGTATTTGCAAATGAGCCTGATTTAAAAAAAAAAAAAAAAAAAAAAAAACAAAATAAAAAAACCAATAAAAAAAAAAAAAAGCAGGCAGTGAAATAACACACACACCTAATACACAAATACACTTCATTGAACTTCATGTACATCACCTATATACTGAAGCACATCACCTATATATGCTATTAGTTGCTTGTTAATTAGTTAAACATATGGTAACTGATAACGTTAACTTTTCCAAATTTGATTGTAATGCAACAATGTTTAATAATAACCTTTTAAAGTGAATAATTATTGTGAAAAGCGCTATACAAATAGACTTGAACTGAATTGAATTGAAAGCAGGCTGTATCATATTATGCTCTTATACACACCAATAGTGCGGATGACGGCTTCTTGCAGCTGTCTTTCCTCGTGCTCCTTAATGATTTTGGTGCCAATGTTAGTGCAGTCGTACGATCCTGTGAGTTCATAGTCCACACTGAGCCTCAGATGCCGGAGCAGCGTGTTAAAAACCTCCAACACAGTGGGGCCTAAAATAAGCAACAAACGCACACAAACATTAATAATGTATGCAGACATATTGTTTATGTAAGATGCAGGTGAGCAGAAAAAATTAGTAACACCGCTGACACATCAGGTTGAATTTTGAGGTGTCATTTTTACCATGATTCTGTTTAATATGGTCTGTAAAGATTAGACATTTCTACAGTCAAGTGTTGCCAGATAAAGCTGACTTTTTCCAGCCGAAAAGCTGTCCAAAGCCTGCCCAAACCCCCCCCCCCCCCCCCCCCCCCCCCCCCCCCGAAATATTAGATTAATATTAAATTTTATTTATTTAAATCAAAAATTAACCTAGTAACTTTAACTGTCATACTTTAACCATACAGCAACCAACACCAACAGTCCCAGAACCACAATAGTAAAATTACAACATAACCGGATCACATGGAAACACTGCCTCCTTCTTATTAGAGTATGTTTTACTTTTGAAAATGGGGCATAAATTCGTCCAATTTGGCGTTTTAAATTATTTTGAACATAGTTAGGTGCTGCTTGTCAATCAGACAACTCTTCTATGTCTGTTCTTTCTGTCAGTTACGGGAAAAAATGATCAATAAAAGTGTCATGATAAACCGCTGTGAGTTTAATTGCAGGTGCAGTGGGAAAGGGAGTCCGGGGAGTCAGATTTTGATACAACTTTCCTTCACCTCCTTTTGCAGTTGGGCCCATGCAGTTTGCGCTAGGCACTGATCACTACTAACTGAATGGAGTAGGAGCACACAGTTATGTTTTGTTAAATAAGGTGTTGCATATAAAATTTACGTTTCAAAACCGCCCAAATTTTGTCCACCGCCTATGCCATTTTTTACCCGCACACTCAAATTTAAAACCGCCCAATCTGGCAACACTGTCTACAGTTTTCAAACATTTCAATTCATATAACTTTGTTGCAATATTATGTTTTTAAATATTTGTTTATAGCACAACTTTTCATCTTTTAAGCATTTCAGTCAATATTCATTCATTCATTAATTTTCCTTCGGCTTAGTCCCTTTATTCATCAGGGGTCCACCACGGTGGAATGAACCGCCAACTTATCCAGCATATGTTTTACACAGCGGATGCCCTTCCAGCTGCAACCCAGTACTGGGAAACATCCATACACACTCATTCACACACATACACACTCATTCACACACATACACTATATAATATAATTACTATAAAATAATTATGCAATTCCATGCTGTGACTGTAGAAATACATAAATGCACATATACTTGTTTTGTTTTTTTTTACATTAAAAACTAAAATCTTTGCATTTAAACTATCATAATATTACTTTATTATTATCATTTAGCATTTCATTTTTGCAAATTTATTATTGATCAAAATTATATACAGTATGTATTTCAATAAAAAAGTAACATAACACAATATTATAATTTCTTCTGTTACAGATTAAGTCAAAATGATTAGCCCTTCTGTTCAATTTTAATTCTTTTATATATATTTTTCTCCACAATTTCGGTTTAACGGAGCCTTTCTAAACATAATAGTTTTAATAACTAATTTCTAATAACTGATTCTTTTATCTTTGCCATGTTGACAGTACATAATATTTTATTAGATACTTTTCAAGATACTAGTATTCAGCTTAAGGTGACATTTAAATTAGGTTAATTAGACAAGTTAAAGTAATTAGGCAAGTCATTACATTTTTTCTTTAGTCAATCGAAAAAAAAACATTGCTTAACAGGGATAATAATATTGACCCTAAAATGGTTTTTAAAAAATTTAAAACAGCTTTTATTCTAGCCAAAATAAAACAAATAAGACTTTCGCAAGAAGAAAAAATATTATAGGAAATACTGTGAAAAATTCCTTGCTCTGTTAAACATAATTTGGAAAATATTTGAAAAAATATATTATAATAATAATAATAATAAAAATAATAATAAAAATAATAAATTAAATTATTATTTTTTTAAATCACAGGAGGGCTAATAACTTTGACTTCAACAACTGTATAATTCAATAGTTACATGCTTGTATCACTACTATCACCAAACAGGAATGCAGAAATAGCGTCACAAACTTATATGAATTGTGAATTATTAACAATAAAATAGATAAATCAGCATTCACCTTTGAATGAATCCGATTTTTTTTTAAACAAGCCATTTAAAACGTTCAAAATGACCTGATTCAGTATAAACCACATCAAAGCGCTAATTTAGACCAGCAGGTGGCGCCGGTACAGCTCTCAGGTCAGGCAAGAGGAGGTGTGAAGGACTTACACATGAGACCTGACGTCAGAGAGGACAGTCGAGCTGTGAAATGTGTATTTTTGGCTGAAATTGAGATTGGGTCAGAAGCAATGTTACAGTTCTGTTCTCCCAAAAGAGCAGCTTAACGTCTGGTGGAGAGTGACCCAGATACTGAGCACAGGCGTGAAATGTGTGATATGTGTTATAGCCTGTGCATACAGATTTAGAGGAGAAGTATTTATTCTTACACTGTGCACCAATATTTGCAGCTCGTTTGAATCTTTTTTTTTTAAGCTTTCAGCATGCAAAGTGAAAAAGAAGAGGGTTTTATTTTATTATTTATTATTATTTCATTTTCTTTTTATTCATAAAATATTTCCTTTTTTGTTTAAAAAATGTTTCTGAATTTTAAGTTTAAAAGAGGTTATTTTTCTATATTATTCATATACATTTTTTATATTTCTTGGCACTTTTATCGTTTATTTCTTGGCACTTTTACCGTTATACAGTAAACATTTAATTGATTTTTTTTTTCAGTTTACGCTGTTTGATTTGTGGCTGAACTTGTTTCAGTAAAGTACAGTAAATAACATTACTGTCAAATGTCTGATAAAAATTTTTTTCAGATTGGTCAATCATAACAATTCATTCATTCATTCATTCATTCATTCATTCATTCATTCATTTTCCGTCGGCTTAGCCTCTGATTTATCAGAAGTCGCCACAGTGAAGTGAACCGCCAACTATTTCAGCATATGTTTTATGCAGCGGATGCCCTTCCAGCCGCAACCCAGTACTGGGAAACACTCGCACTTACACACACTCATACACTATGGCCAATTTTGTTTACATAATTCACCTATAGCGCATGTCTTTGGACTGTGGGGGAAACCGGAGCACCCGGAGGAAACGGGTAGAACATGCAAACTCCACATAGAAATGCCAACTGACTCAGCTGGCACTCAAACCAGCAAACTTCTTGCTGTGAGGCAACATCGCTAACGACTGAGCCACTGTGCTGCCCTCATTAAAAGATACGTTATTCCAAGATAACAAATGCTAAAACTAATAACACAGAGTCATCTAGGGTACTTCAAATCATCTTGACAGTTCGCTAATGCATTTTTATATGCTTACCTTTAACATCGCTGTTTTAGATTTTTTGGCGCCATCTAGTGACAATAAGTAGGTTATACTGTATGCTCTATTCAGCCGTTTTTGTTTCTTTCAGCATTACATTTAATTAATGAATTATTTGTTAATACGTTATTAGAGCTCAGATCAATGTTTTGTCTAATTGTTTAGACAAATAGCTATGTAATAACCGGGATAATGCACATCTAGTCGTTTGTCTTAAAAGCCCCTTTAGTTTAGTTTATTTAAAATTTAACAGGACAGGGCATTGCAGCACAACTCCCTGAAATGCGTCAGACACACAGTCAAAACAATCGTTGACTATTAAAATGCTAACATATAACATGATTAACAAACAAAGTAAAAACAATAATTAAAAAACATCAAACAAAGATATTTTTACAAAAATTTTAGAGCATAAGGAACAAAGGAGAGGTGTTCATGACGTTTAGTTTAACTCCTGGGTCTAGCAAATATCTTACGTCACTGAAGAAGTCTAACAGCCCCTAGATATACACTAGGCAAAAGGCAAAGGCAAACTTTCAAACAGCCCCTAGATATACATTATCCCTTAAAATAATTGTAAAGTTTCAACTACAATAATTAAAAGAACACTGTGATTATTTATTTATTTGGATCATTGTTAAATTTACAAGGTAATTCAAATAAAAGTGATTTAATCTCATTGGTTTAAAGTGTGTTTTGCTTTTTGGCTTAGATTTGCCTAAATTAAGTTGAATTAACATCTATCAGATGTGCAGAATTATTATTATAGTATGTAATATCAGTTTTTGAGTCTATATTGGCTACACTAACTAAACAGTTTGTATAATTATGAAAAAGATTCAGATTAATCATCCTAACCCACCAACAGAGCCACTGGCAGCGATGGCAGCCACTTCCAGAAGCACCTCCACTATCCCAGCACGCACTGTGGCGGAGCTCTTACTGTTGGCATCCAAATGACCCAAGAGCTGCTGAATGACCAGATGAGAATGCTGGGACTGAGAGAGAGAGAGAGAGAGAGAGAGAGAGAGAGAGAGAGAGAGAGAGAGAGAGAGAGAGAGAGAGAGAGAGAGAGAGACACAGAAGTAATGTAAATGACAAATTTGCATATCATTATAGTCATATACATCTTTTAATCACTGTGTCTGTTGTATAACATGATAAACTGACAGCATAAATACTGGCTATGCAATGCCAGTTTCAGAGCAACAGGCAAAACTGTGACACTTTATTCACTCATATACTTTACTCTACAACTGAGAGTGAATGTATTTGGCAAAATAAAAGTTTTAATAAATTATTTAATAAAAAAACTAAAAACCTAAATTAAACAGCATTATATTTTAAGTTTGCTGTAAAATTAATGTATTTTTTATTTATTATTTGTTGTAATCATTCTTTTGAATTACTACAGTACCCAAACAAATTAGCAAAAACAATATATTCAGCTACAAAAAAGGCAATTAATCCACTGAATATGCAAAGTCGTTTTTGTGCTAATTTTATGAATATGAAAGATTATGAATATCTAGGCACACCTATTTTTATTATTCTATTATTTTATTTTATTTATTAATGAAACCAGGGCGGCACAGTGGCTCAGTGGTTAGCACTGTCGCCTCACAGCAAGAAGGTCGCTGGTTTGAGCCCCGGCTGGGTCAGTTGGCACTTCTGTGTGGAGTTTCCATGTTCTCCCCGTGTTGGCATGGGTTTCCCTTCGGGTGCTCCGGTTTCCCCCACAGTCCAAAGACACATAAGTATAAGTAAATTGGGTAATCAAAATTGGCCTTAGTGTATGAGTGTGTGTGAATGTGAGAGTGTGTGGGTCTTTCCCAGTACTGGGTTGCGGCCGGAAGGGCATCCGCTGCGTAAAACATATGCTGGAATAGTGGCGGTTCATTCCCCTTGATATATATAAGGGACTAAGCCAAAGAAAAATTAATGAATGAATTAATGAATGAATGAATTAATTAATTATCGTTTATTAACTACATTTTAATATTTAATCTTTTCTTTTATTTGCAATTTTTCATATTTATTGATTTTAACTCACCTGAATGGAGTACATGATGATCTTAAAACAGCGCACCGCAAATGTTTTGCCTTCCCACAGTGAGTGATTGTCAAGATGCCTGCAGTGAGAGAACACAAGTCAAAAGTGAATTAAAAACACATTTCAATTCACCTGCAGTGAGATTAATTATGAATTCACAAATACTCTAACTACAAAGTCATTATGGCACAGGGTTATACTCACTGGACAGTTTAACCTGTGTTACACATGGGTTTAAACATAGCCTCTATACTTATCAGAGGGTTGGTGTGATAAGGTCTGAACTTGTGAAGGTTTGTGAATTATGAATATGTAATTTCCTTAATTCTATTTATTTATTAATTTTAGTTTTGTTTGTATATATTTTTATTTTCTTCTTGTTCAGATGGTCTTGTTTTTATCAAGTGTGATAATAAAAAATTAAATTAATACATGCTTACCATTAGAAGCTGGTTATATTCACAGACTGTTGCCACACAACTGTGTTTAAACTCCTTATAAAAGTGATTTTTGCATAACAGGTCCCATTTAAATGTTCTGAAATACCCTTAATCAACATGCCAGTACTAAAATTATAACACAATACTAAATCCTAAATTTTAATTGTCATCATTTACTTATCCTTCACTTGTTCCAAACTATTTTGAAGAATGTTAGAAACCGGTAGTATTCTTTTCATAGTACAGAATGGAGGTTAGTTTCCAACATTCTACAAAATATCTTCTTTTGTGTTCAACAGAAAAAAGGAAACCCAAAGGTTTGAAACAACCTCATTTTTGTGTGAATCACACCTTTGAAATCAAACATATCATATTTCTTAACTAGTATGGGTGTCAGTGGCTACTGGTTTCCAACATTCTACAAAATATCTTCTTTTGTGTTTAAAAGAAACCCAAAAGGTTTGAAACCACCTCATTTTTGTGTGAATCACACCTTTAAAATCAAACACTTCATATTCCTTTACTAGTATGGCTGTCAGTAGCTACTGGTTTCCAACATTCTACAAAATATCTTCTTTTGTGTTCAACAAAAATAGAGAAACCCATAATGGTTTAAAACCACCTCACATTTGTGTGAATTATACCTTTAAAAATGAACACTTCATTTTATTTTACTAGTATGGCTGTCAGTGGCTACTGGTTTCCAACATTCTACAAAATATCTTCTTTTGTGTTGAACAGAAAAAAAGAAACCCATAATGGTGTGAAACCACCTCATATTACAAACTAATAACTACTTCACCAGTAGTATTCTTTTACTAGTATGGATGTCAGTGACTACTGGTGTCCAACATTCCACAAAGTATCTTCTTTTGTATTCAATAGAATAAGAAACCCATAAAGGTTTTGAAACCACCTATTTTTTGTGTGAATTATACCTTTAAAAACTAACACTTCATAATTCGTGTGTGATATGTGGCGGGTCTCTTACATCAGCACAGGGGTGACTGCGTTCTTGATGTTGCCGTAAGCGGCTCGACCCAGCAGCTCCCTAAAGCACCGCTCCGTCAGCTCAGCTGGGCTTTCCTTCTCCTTCTCACTGGCCTGCAGCGGCGAGGGAGAGCGACTGCAGAGAAAACAGAACGAGACAGAGGCTTTCACACTTCAGCTCTTCTTGGCGGAGATTAGAAACACAGCTTTGGTTTCGGAGAAATGGAATTTAAAATGGAACAAATCAAATCACATAGAAAAGAAAAACATTCGATGGGAAGACAAGGCTAAAACTTGATGGTGAAACACAAGTGCATATTAAAGATACTTCTAGCAAGCAGCAAGAAGAGAGTGGCTACCATTATAATCCTCCAACAAAGTCTGAATGGTTGGATGTTGTTACCAATCTTCAAAATATGGAGAAGATGACTTTTTTCGTTAAAACTATGAATGGACAAATACTTGCAATATTGTGAGAAACGGATTGTGTTTATGCCTTTATATTGTGTAAACTGATCTTTATATGTATCTGTCAGCATGGCTTATCTGATCAGTTCATTTAAGTTCTGATGTTATTGCTTTTTATTTCCTTTTCTCTCGTTTCCTTCTTTAAATAAATAGAAAAAGAAAAAAGAAGGCATGGCTCAACTGTAAAGAAACTAATTTAGTAGTCGACTTCTGATGATAGCCATAGACTCTTAGCGCTAAAAACATTTGCTTTAATTGTTTATTTTATTTATGTTTATGATTGGCTAATCTCTACTTAATGCAAACCTATTTTGAGGTGCAAAAGCTTTATCGTCACTCCAATTTAGCTTTTTCTGGGTTTTATTTTGCATGTGGTGATGACTTATTGAAAACAAAACAGAACATCCTTTCTGTATTTAAAATGTGTTAGAAATGCGAAAATCTGCAATTAAAAATAATATAAAATAGTAATAATGATAATAATAATTATTAAATCATTCATTCATTCATTTTCCTTCGACTTGGTCTCTATTTCAGAGGTAAGCCAAAGCGGAATAAACCACCAACTATACTGGCATATGTTTTACACAGCGGATGCCCTTCCAGCCGCAACCCAGTACTGGGAAACACCCATACACACTCATTCACACACATACACTATGGCCAATTTAGATAATCCAATTCATGTCTTTAGACTGTAGGGGAAACCTGGAGCGCCGGGAGGAAACCCACGCCAACATGGGGAGAACATTCAAACTCCACACAGAAATGCCAACTGACCCAGCCGAGACTCGAACCAGCGACCTTCTTGCTGTGAGGCGACAGTGCTAACCATTGAGCCACCGTGCCGCACATTATTAAATCAAAGTAAAATATTTTAAAAATATATATTTAAAAAGTGAAATATGCATAAAAATACAGTGAGTTTTAAAAACATCTATAAAAAGGTCTTAATTGTATTGCCAAGTAAAAGCAGGACAGTGCAGTAAACTAATGCATGCTCACACACAGTTATTTTCATATTTCAAAAAGAGAGATAAAATGGTTTAAATACTTAAAAATGTAAAAACTGAAAATTTTATTTATGTTATTCAGAAGGTTTTAGAAAATTAAAAACAATACCATTTAATAGTATTGTATACAAAATTAAAAGTGTATAATATTAGAATGACATAAAATCAGTTTAATATCTGATAGTAATACTAACGTTTCGAAAAACATTACCTGAAATTTCTTAAAACTCATCAAATCTTATTATCACAGACAATTTGCTCTCAAGTATTTATCTCAATTATGTTCTGACATTTAGATTTTTGCAAGCCAAGAAAACAAAATCTATAGATTAATAAAAATATTTTCAGGGTACCATCGAAATCAGATATTAAAGGCTCAGTGAAATTAAAATAACATTTTTAGAAGTTAGTATCAGTATTTTAGTCTTCAAGGATATCTATAAGCTAATGTGGTACAAAACAGTGACAAAATTTGCATTTAGAAGATATAAAACTGATATAAACATGTAAAGCTTGTAGTTTGTTACTTTCACCTAAATGGATAAATGTTGTTGTTTTTTTCACGTCACCTCATACTTTACTTTCAAATCTTGACCAATCAAATGCTTTTTAGTATGCCCCGCCCCCTTCAAGAAGCTTCGCATTTCCTTTTCATTTGGTGCGCTTGAACCCCTCTCACTGGCAGACCTGTGGTAACACAAAACGCTATTGGCTGCTTTTTTAAAAAGGGGAAGAGCTACTCTATGTCCCGCCCTCTCCTCATTTTTCAGTTGAGATCAAGTCAAACCTCAAATAAAAATATGCACATTTCAAACCACTTCACGGGACCTTTAATATAATACAATATAACAATACTGAATACAACTACACTTCTTACAACCCATACAACTCATACTATTAAATCATTAACATTCAAATTACCAAGTCTGAATTATCATACATATCTTGCGTCACAAGTATGGTCCCACTTCATATTAGACCTTAACTAATACTGTATGAACTTACACTGAAACTAATCATTTGTTACAATGTACGTATTGTGAAAATAAATACATGTTTTTACATTATTAAATACCTGCATATAATTACATCTGCAATTGATTTCTGTAGTCACATCTTTAATTACACTGTTGACCATCCTTTACACCTTAACCCACCCTTAGTCCTACCCATAACACCAAACCTGTCCCAAACCCTCCCCGTATCCCACCTCAAGACCTCCAGAAGTGTACTTCAACACATTATGACCACAGTAAACACATTGTATTTATTGTTTTACACATGTACATCATAGTTAAGACCACCTAATATAAAGTGGGACATTTTTAATAACTAAGGAGTCTAAAAGCTTGACAAAAAAAATCCATATTTAATGAAAAACTTCCTGTGTGAGCTTCGCCGTGTGTCGGAGGGTCTCACAGGGTTGGTCTCATCATTAATTAATCTCGCTGTTCCTCAGCCCTCACACACCCGCTGTCAGTCAGTCTGCTGCTCCGCACACCATCCCTGGCTTATATAATCGCACCACACTGCTCGAAATCTGCAGAAACTCTTCTAACCTCAGCTAAATGTGCAGAAGGATGCCGAACCCTTCAGTTCACCAGAAACATGAGCGCGTTGTGTTTTAGTTGACTGCTGTAGATGCAGGTTAACCAGTCTGAGATGTGCACATCTGACAGGAAGAGTTCATTATCAGCTGCCCTTTACATCAAACGGCAACTAGCGCACACACCAAACAGCAAAAAGGGGCAATTAAAGTCTCCCCGTTGAGTAATTATGGCAAATCAACAAAGAGCCCGTTTTGTTGATTATAATGGGAGCAATTTAGTTTGAGGCGTCATCATACCAAATACGTCTGTTGTTGATGTACTGTAACTGCAGTTTTAAATGTTGTAACATATTAATGCAACATTTAAATGATGGAGTGTAAATTAGCTAGTTAAAAGTTTAAATCTGTATGATATTTTAAAGAAATTTGACAGATGTTAGCTTTATTGACGCAATATATTTTAATCTTAAAATATAAAATATAAATCGCAATATATTGATAATCTTAAGCAGGACAGCTCTTTTCAAGAGATGTTTTTCCTGAGCAGCGAATGATTTGTGGAAGATCATGTGACACAATAGACTGTAGCAATGATGCGTAAAATTCAGTTTTGCGTTTAAATTACATTTGAACAAATATACTTTAAATTGCCATCATATTTTATCTTGTTTTACCGTTTTAATCAAATAAATTGAGTTTTGGAAAGCACACGAAAGCTCTTTCAAAAACATAAATCTCTAATATTGGACTTTGGACTGCCTTATGATAGGGATGGACCAAATTTTTGGCTGACAAACCAAAAATCTGTCAAAATTAAAAAAGAAAAAGAAAAACAGCAACAAAATAAAAAGACCAGGCTGCGTCGCACTGTCCAGCAGTGTTAAGTGCACTTTGAGGATTCAGCTTTGGGAGTCATCAAGAGTCTCTGGAGAAAGACAAGATTATGTCCCACAGGAGTTAATTTGAGTCCAATTCTCTCACCTCTCTGTGCCTTCACCAGACTGCAGATTGAAGAGCAGTGACGGGACGATCTTGTCCATGTGCTGAGGATCCCAGATGTTGGCCTGCAACTCATCGTTCACAGTCTTCCTCACTACTCCCTGCAGACCCTTGATTCCAGCCATTCGGATTCTGAGATCAAGATGTGTTCAGTTAGATTTGACAAAGATCTTGAACGTATACCCATCCATCCATCCATCCATCCATCCATCCATCCATCCATCCATCCATCCATCCATCCATCCATCTATCTACGCATTATCCATCTAAATCTTACATCCATACATCAGTATATCTACATATCAATTAATCCATTCACATTACAGTCCATCCATTTATCAATCCACCCATCCACCTTCGGTTTAATCCATTAATCTACATGCCCTTCCTACATCCAATCATCCTTCTCGATCAGTCATTCTCCCATCCATCAATTCATCCCTATATATCCATCCCAATCAACCCATCCACCTATTCAGCTTCTCCACCAATCCATCGATTCTTGTATACTATATAACCAACAATCCATCCCTATCAATCCATCTCAATTAATCATCCATATATCCTTGTATACTACATAAACAATAATGCAATCCTATCTTTTCATCCACTTATCCAGCTCCATCACCATGGAGCAGTCCACCATCCATCCATCCAGCTGTACTCATAATTCAATCACTGTACTATATAAACAGTAATCTTCCTATCCATTCCTATCCCTATCCATTAATCCATCTCTCTCCACCATCCATCCGTCCATCCATCCATCTGTTATTCCTGCTCTATTCATCATTCAATCACTGTATACTATATAACCAACATTCCTCCCTATCCATTCATCCATCCATCCATCTACCTCTGTCCTTCCGTTAATCCAGCTGTATACATCATTCATCCATCAATGTGTACTATATAACCAACAATCCTCTCTATCCATCATCCATCCATCTGTCTATACATCCATCCATCCATCTCTATTCATCATTCATCAATCACTGTATACTATATACCAACAATCCTCCCTATCCGTTCATCCATCCATTCATCTCTGTCCACCATCCATCTCTGTCCTTCCATCAATCCAGCTGTATGAATCATTCAATCACTGTCTACTATATAACTAACAATCCTCCTTATCTATTCATCCATCTCTCTCCACCAACCATCCATCAGTCAATTCGTGAATCCTGCTCTATTCATCATTTATCCATCACTGTATACTATATAACCAACAATCCTCCCTATGTACTCATCCATCCCTCTATGTATACTATATAACCAACAATCCATCCATCCGTAAATCCATCCTTCCATCTCTACCATTCATTCATGTAGATCCATCCATCCACAATCTATTCATCCATCTCCTGCCTTTATCCATTCACCTCCATGTATATTCACTTCTACTAAACTTCCACCTATCATTCCTTCTCCATAATTCATCCATATATCTGGATTGACTGTGCGCACACACACACACACACGCACACGCGCACGCACATGCGCGCACATGCGCACGCACACACACACGCACGCACACACACACACGCACGCACACACGCACGCACACATGCACACACGCACGCACACACACACACACACGCACACTCTGTCAGATGTGTGTTTTCTCACTTAGTGCGGATGTCGGGGTCCTCATAGCCGGAATGGCACATCTCACTAAACCGTGACACAAAGAAATCATAACTGCGGTGATAAGAAGCGGTGTCCTCCTCGATGTTAGCAAACTTCACAAACTGAAAAAAAAAAACCCAGCAATTCAGTAGAAATAAATTAATTACATAACTAGACAACCACAGTCAAATCAGGTTAAAAACTCATTTCCTCGAAAAGACGACAAATGCTGCTCTACCCAGGGTCGGCTAGTGGGTGATTATGAGGTAGCATTATCAAAGATTAAATGCTAATGTGATGTTGTTTTTTGTTCTACATTAACCCCAGCCAACAGCACAGTCACCACATCTTCAATATTGGACAATAAAGGCTGACACCTGCAAATAAGAACAATATAGAAGAACAGGCTTTGACAGAAATATCTGTCAATTTTCTCTCACCACCAGTTACAAATATTAAACCCCCCCAAAAATATATAAATAAACAATGTGAATCAGATAAACCACTGAGACAAACGATGGATCAGTTTAAATAAAAATCTGTATTTCACCAATTATATATTGTGAAATATATATTTTTTTTCTTTCAATTTGTACAAATACAAAAACAACAACCCCAACAACAACAAAAAAAACCTCGGGACTTATAACTTAAATGAAAATAAATCCCCAAGAGTAAAAAAAATGCAGCTAATTTCAGGCCAGCAGATTCGTGCCAGATTCGAGTAAAGGGATTTTTTTTTTGATGATGTTGATTTCGTGGGCACACGATGTCGTCGCATGATGTTGATATCATGGGCACTTCAAAATACAGTGATTAATTGGTTAGCTTAATAGGTAAAACATGAACATTTTCCCATGTTAATCTGGCCTACTACATGCTGAAATACTGAGTGACAATCAGTCTGTGACTTTATATAGTATAGAAATAAGGCTCTAACGTCAGTAACTTAACTACACTCTAAAAGCTCTACATTACAAAAGCTTCAATTAATATGAGAATGTTAATTTCTTAGTAAATGCCTAATAATGGGTTAAGACTGTAGTTGTAATCTGATTACAAGTCGTAATAGCATCATTAAATGGAGTTAATAACTAAGAACATGTAGCTTTAACTAAAATTAATATAGTAAGCTGTCTTTTTTCTCCCTGTTGATTTTACTGCATTTACTAATGTTTACTAATGAGACTTTATTATAAAGTGTTAACTATTGAACCTTATAATCCTTTTGCAATGTAATTTGGTTGAAACGTGTTTACTCTGAACATGCATGTACAATAAAGCAATAATCTAAAAACGTTTTCCTTATAATACATATTAAAGTAATCTTTTTCGCAGCTTAGGTCAATATCGTGATGATAACGCAACAGGAAATACCGTTCCTGGATTTAACCATTCAGGATTTAATACCGCAATAAGTCTTGTTATGAGCAGTGGCAGATTTAGGCATAGGCAATTGCCCAAGACGGCATCTTGCTGGGGGCGGCACGGTGAGACGGTGCAAAAAGACAAAAAACAAAAACATGCCAAAAACAATTTACTTTATGCAAGTGTATTCATTTAGAGTGGTAATCCTAGAATAAACATGTTAGGGGCCATTCACATTTGGCGTATTTTGCATGCGCAAGTTTGTATGTGCAAATATTCTATGTGCAACCGAAAAAACGCTGGTAAAAACAAATTGACGCATATAATATGATGATGATCTTATTTTGATCAAGCTTGGCTATGAAACAGAAAGGAGGATAATGAGACTTAATAACATTAATTATCAGCCATGAGTCAGGTACAAGACAAACAGATAATTCTATAAAATCTATTTATTTTATTTTATAGAATTGTCATAATTAATATTTATGCAAAATATTTCTTAGCATATCACTTCAGTTTTGTCTTTACATTGTTTTACAGTTACATTTAGGATTGATTTCTGTTATTTAACATATGTTATAGTGCCAAGTTATGGGGTGGTTCGTCCAGGGTACTATTTAAGCTAGAACCGCCACTGGTCATGAGAGACATTTTTGAGTGCGAATAAACCAATTATTATTCACATATACTTTTACAGATTTAAAATATTTGTAATGCTGCGAATAAGCTACAGAGAAGTCTTACTGTATTTATTCATTCATTCATTCATTTTCTTTTTGGCTTAGTCCCTTTATTAATCTGGGGTTGCCACAGCGGAATGAACCGCCAACTTATCCAGCATATGTTTTACGCAGCGGATGTCCTTCCAGCTGCAACCCATCACTGGGAAACATCCATACACACCCATTCACACACACATACACTACGGACAATTTAGCTTACCCAGTTCACCTATACCGCATGTCTTTGGCCTTGTGGAGGAAACCGGAGCACCAGGAGGAAACCCACGCAAACTAGGGGAGAACATGCAAACTCCACACAGAAACGCCAACTGACCAAGCCGGGGCTCGAACCAGCGACCTTCTTGCTGTGAGGCGATTGTGCTACCCACTGCGCCACCGTGCTGCCCTTACTGTATTTATTTCAGACTAAAAAAGGAAGCCAATCTTTGAACATTTGACAGGTTTTAGCTATTTAAAATCATGTTCACTGTGGCCATGAATAAGATAAAATAAAAGGCCCTAATATAGAAACTGTAGGAAGCTGATGAATGAGATCCTGTCACCTAGATGATTTAATGACTCGTTTTTAAACTAGTGCCTACATATCAAATCTGTATTAATGAATAATATCTGCATAAACTCTACATATCCTTACAGTATGTGATTAGGCATTTGCAGAACACAGTGAGCATTAACTAACTCTTCCCTGTCCTAAAGCATTTCCAGGTTAATATGGTCACTGTAAAACGCCACTGAGAAATGAATCAGTTTTAAAGGGCGATTTTACATACGACGTGATTTCTGCAGTGTTGTAATGTGTTTCTGAGTGATACGGTGTAACATTTTCTAGTGTATGTTTGCATGCATTGCCCTCTAGATTGCTCATTTTGACCTATAATTTATGTTCATGTCTGGATTCAGATGGATGTTTATGGCTCATCTGCAACATTATATTTTTTATATATTTTATGTATTTAAAACCTTCCGTACCAAAATACATAACATTAAATGGTCATCTTTTACACTTTTACAATCAGAACTCTTAAAAAATATAATAAAGGGATAGTTCAGCCAAAAATGAAAATTCTGTCATCATTTACTCAACCTTCACTTGCCACAAGTAAAAGTTTTGAGTTTCTTTTTTCTGTCGAACGCATACCTGTCAACCCACCCGTTTTTGCCAGGATTCTCCCATATTTTACCTTTCTATCCTGCTATCATCCCGTTTAAGTATTTTACTGTATTTTTAATATTTCTATGGAAAGTGAAAGTAGCATCAAAGAGCTGAACTCAAATGTGATACAACTAATTGCAAGAGTTTTATATTGGCTTGAAAGCACATTGAAATTAATATTAAAATGACCGCATTGACTTCTCTTCTATTAAAGCTATGCGTCGACCGTCGCCCTTCCTATGCAACCTCTGAATCAGTCAATTCACGTACTATTGCTGACTGATGGACGTGCTTCTTAGTGATAAAGACACTGTTCCCAGATCAGCTTCTGTACACGACATTTGAAGAAGAACGAAATATGGACACTTTGGGATTTGGGTGTTTTTAAACAGACAAATAGACTTAATAATATGTAAACATGTCCGTCCTGACGTGTTTTATTTTAAACACAAATAATTTAGTTTTAAATGAGCATAAACAGTTACGAAAGTAATCGAATACTTTCATTATAGATCTGTGGATTCTAAAAGGGACTCCTCTGTTATCAAACAAACCAGTGGATCAAAACGACAGATTCACTCCTCTTCACTAAATAATTATAGTAACTTTATCAGTATTAAATACAGAAATACAAAATGTAAACGAGGCTTTATGATTGATTGATTTCAATTTTCTAATGTTTGTTATGTTTTCTACCATTTGAAGCTAATTTCCTCCCCATATTTCTAATGGTTTCTACTAGATATATATACACAATTAAACTGCTGTGAATGAACAGATTAAAGAGCTTGTGGTCATATTTTGGGAGCTCTTCTGGGGGGACTATCATACAACAGTGTGTACGTACCGAGTTTGTTCCCAGGATTTGCAGGTTTGGTTTGTCAGCCTCCAGGAGTTTTCGCACCATCTTTAAGAAACTCTCTACAAACAGGTTGATACTCTGACAGTGGCAGGCCATTAGAAGCTGGTCAAGAGCTTCCATTGCAATACACACATACCTGAAAAAACAAACATGCACTCAATACAGGCAGGAGAACTAAGAGAGAAAAACATTTCAGATCAGTCTTGTTATGAATTCTGGTACCCATAACGATGTCTGGCTACGTCACGGGACAGTCTTTCAGACAGGTATGCCCCAATCCGATCCAGTTTCTCTGGAGCTGACAGGGCATAGAAAGTCAGTTTCTCCATGTTGGCCTTGACCAACCCATCCTGTACACACAGAAAACAAAAACACACACAAGTATCAATATCATGACCACAGCAGACTAGGAATTACATGTCCAGAATTTTCAGTCTTTCTGGTCTTAGACTAAGTAGACTATATAGATCAGAGATGCCCAAAGTAAGGCCTGCGGGCCAAAGTTGGCCCATTGTAAGCTTTAATTTGGCCCACCATCCCATCTGAGAGGAGAGTGAGATTAATGGAGAGGGTTGGGGCGAATGCTTTTAACAGAGATCATCATTTCTAATTTGACGTAACCTTTTTTTTTTTTTTACATAACATCTTTTGTTTTATTGCTGAGCTACAAAAAAGCAAACTGAAATTAAATGCTTCAAATTGAATGTAAATTAATCTAATTTTTAAAAAATGTAAATAGTGTCAGTCAATGGATAGAGGACTATGCAGAAGACATCGGCAAGCAAATCAAGGCAAAAACTAGTGTAATTCTGTTATAAATAAGATAGTATTGTTTTTACGTAATAGGTTCGTTATAAAATGTAAATTTATTATTATTAGTTAATATAAAGCAATGTTTTCTAGTCATTTTTAAAAATTATTAAATAAATTAGGAAATTACCCTTGGCAACTATATTTGCCTTCGGCCCACTAGCCTCAATCAAGTTTGGTTTTTGGCTCCTCATAAGATTTAGATGATCCGTAGAGTAAATAGCAACGTTATAATAGTTTTACATTTTACAATTTTGATACTACTTTTAAATTTGCTGTATATTCTAGTTTAGTTTTAGTTCATTTCACTGATGGTTTTATTAGTTTCAATTGAGTTTTTATTTTGTGAATACATTTCCATTTAGCTTTTATGCATTTAGTTTCAGCGTTTATTCTAATTTCACAGGGTTAACAAAAAACA
Organism: Danio choprae; assembly: GCA_903798125.1. Classification (NCBI taxonomy): domain Eukaryota; kingdom Metazoa; phylum Chordata; class Actinopteri; order Cypriniformes; family Danionidae; genus Danio; species Danio choprae. Next base: position 426,559 of record CAIGQW010002287.1, read on the forward strand.
TGTCGAACTCTTGTTCAAACCTTTTAGTAATAAAAATAAAATAAAAGTTTGAGCAAAAACTGAACCCAAAAACACACAAATGCATTTTTGGCTAAATGTAGAAAATGTGCTAAAAAAAAGTGTGTCTGTAAAAGTGCATTTACATGTTTTCCTCTGTAGACCCACTGTGTGATAGATGCAGTCAAACTCCACCATCGCTCGGTCACATGACTGAAGTTGTCCTAAAATTGTTAATTATTGGATTTTGGTTTTTCAGTTAATGTTAGAAGAGGTGGGAAAATAAATATACCCCAGGGCTATTTTGACTATTTTTGGTGTCAATCAACAATCAACCTACAGTGATTAGATTTATAACCCTTTTGGCACGTAGATTGATTTTACTGAATCTTTACTGAATTTTACTGATTTTACTTTATATATATATAGTACCATTTCTGTAAATTCAATCAATTAGTAGTTTTTATTAATATTGACATTTAATTTTTATATTTTTATTTTATTTTATTTTTATAACTAGTTAACTATTTAAAATAGTTTTTTTTAACTATTATAGGTCCAACACAACAAGAACTTTCTCACAATGCTGTTGTTCATGTTTCTGTTTGCATCCCCATGTGTAATATTGCGCTCTTAAATTATGAAAAAGTATTACAGTAAACAATGTGTTTTGTGTTTTGCAATGTGTAAACAATGTGTTTTGTATATATATATATATAGTTATTAGGATATGAGATGACTCGTATCGCGAAATGAGATTTTTAACATATTGCCCAGCACTATTTGCTATATAAAAAATGTTTGAGAAACTGCAGAGGTACAGTGTTGATCAAAAGTCTGGCATCTGCAAGATTTCTGGATGATTTTGATAGAAATCTATAATGTCAAGGATCATTATTGCAATGCACTCCCCTGCTGGCTTTACACCACACTGAACATGACTAATGAACTGAGCTACCGCAGCTCAAACGCTGACCAATGAGAGCTAATGGAGACATTTCAGATATCTCAGCTTTTCCACTGGGTGCTTTTTGAGAAAATAACATAAAATGGTGTTAAACTCAGTCTCAGCAAAGCCTGGGAGTCGATGGGTTTCTGGCTTGCTTCCTCAGACACCTGCTTAGGTAATTGCCTGTTACACACTAAATGCACTTTCTTTTAAGTTGTCTCGGAAATCAAGCATCTGCCAAGAGCATGAATGCAAATGTAAATAAGCGGTTGGAGAGGAGAAACGAGGGCTGTTTGACTGTAAATAGACTATGTGATGCTGTAAAAGAATAGAGTTGAGAGAGAGAGAGAGAGAGAGGGAATGTTCTCACCTCCGGGTCTTCAGGAAAGATGTTATCCACCAGTCTCTTGTAGCGAGGCCTCAGCGCTCCACAACAACCACACACCCCTGCAGAGAGAGCAAAAAAAAAAAGTGGTTATGAATTATTTTCTAGAAGTAAAGTGCCATTAATTTTAGGATGACATTAGATTTCAGTCCACAAATGGTAACGTGAAAATTGGGTTTGGTTTGTCATCAGAATTCTCAGAATAGCATTTTAATGTTGTTGATAAATCATAGGCTTACTGAGCTGCGTTATCAATCACCTTTGATGAAATATTGGCATAACTGTTCTTTTTAAATGTATAATGTGTCGTTTGTATTGTCTGTCTTTTGTGCTATTGGACCTAGTGTCTGGAATAAAGAGAATACATAATATATAGGCAAGCAAAGCATGTATCATGACCAGTGAAAAGTGTTTTGAGAAACAGGGTGGTATTTAGGTCTCTCTGGCCTATGTTGAACCCTGTTATTACTAATTGTCCCCTTATTTTATTTTATTATTATTATTATTATTATTATTGTATTTATTTAAATTTAATTAAAATATATTTAATAAAATCTTTTTTATACATTTTATTTCAATTAGATTTATTTTAATTTATTTAAAATAAATTTTAATTTTCCAGGCCTGTAACTAAATCAAATCCAATCAAATTAATGACCTTGCCAAAATTGTTGGCACCCTTCCATTGAAGAAAGTTTGATCAATCAAATTATTGATCAATGATTAATCAAAAATGACTGAGAATAAACTAATGAAAATCAGGTATTATTTTCTAATTGTGCCTCAACCAAAGCATTAAAAAAGTCAAACCAATGAAACTTCCCTGGACAAAATTGAGGAGTACCAACAGTTTTGTCCACGTCTGTATTTTTTGTGTACTTCCTTCTTTCTCGCTCTTTTTTTTCCCTTCTCATATCTCCTAAAATTCTTTCAATCCACTTAGTTTTATTTACCCCTTTACACCAAGACACATTGTCACATACAGACAGACAGACAGACATTATAACAAACAAAATACTTCTAAATGTTGTTTTATGTTGACTTTTATGTATACGTGGTAAAAAATAAATAAATAAATAAAAACTGTTTTCATGGCAGTTTGCAAACTGCTTAATACCATATTATAAAAAAACAATATTTCTTGTGAGCCCTTTTTAATATCTATCATTACTGACTGAGCATAACATGAGTCAATATTTTAATTAGTATTTTCTCATAACATCTACGTTTCTAGAAACGGAGAACATAACCTTGGATCATTAGTCTAGTGTGAGTCAACATGGGAATAAAAAACGAACGTCAAGCCATTAGTGCAACTTCAATTATTGAGGACAATGTTCACATGGCGGCGTGTGGGCTTGAGGACACTCCATAATGAAGGTCAAAAATGGCACAAGCTGCATCTTGTCAAACCCAGACAGCCTTGAGGACAGAGCAACATAGAAATCATTGGTTGCCAATATGCAGTGGGAAATCTGCAGTCCGATTGGCTAATGCATCTCAGCAGTGATGAGTCACACGTGTCCCACTGAACTGCGTGATGGGGGAAAAAAAATGAAGTTCTGGAGCTAAGCATAACTTACTTGAAGTGTTTTTCTCCACATTGCTATGGTATGATAAAAATCGCTTTTTTGAAATCACACACACACAAAAAACAGATTTCATGCAGATCTGGCTCAAGTTGAGAGCTGAAAGAGCTTAATCTCTGAACGACGTCACTGAGGGGAAAAAAAATCTTGAGATCTGTGAATGCTTTTTCTGATCGGTTACGCTAAAATGAATGTTGGAGAGCCAAGGCTTCTCTATTTTTAGCTTCTGCTCCATTTTGACTTCAAAGTGAAGCTTTACTTCTCGGCTCAACTTATCTACTGCCTTCAACGTCCCCGTTTATGTTGAACCCATTTAAAGCATGTTACAAGCTAATGTTATTTCTAACACATAGGACTGTCCGCAGATTCGGAGCAAAAAATGTCCGCAGATTCTGTCTGGCCCTATTTGGGTCTCATTCAGTAACCACGAGTACGCACAAACTTATGTGAGTAAAATTTTATACTAACATTTATGAAATAAATTCAAGAACAACTTATACCACAAGTACACAATAATCATCTACACCCGGGGCCTTATAAACATGTATAAAGAACCCAACAGATAATTAGATATGTTATTTACAGGGTGAATGAAAAGTACACATTAATATATTAATGTATACACAAAGAAAAAAAAACGTACGCAATTACTAGCGAAGGAGACCTGGTGTCTTGCCTTTCATCTGTGAAGCCCAGAATGTTTGGGCTGTTCTTCTGGAGCAATTCTATGCAAATGTCAACCTTCCAAATGTCAAGTTTTCACCAAAGTATCGAAACCGTTTGATATTTTTTGTGCAAGCAAGAATTTCACAGTACTGTAAAAATACTTTAAAAATATCTCTGTCAATGTTGTCAAACAATTATATTTGATTTACCAAAGTCACACAAGTGCCAATTTCACATCTGTCACATCCATAATGGAGAAGTGTCACATCCATAACAAAGCTTTTTCCTCATTAATGCAAAAATGTCAAATAAAGCAATATATTGGAGCAATATATTGTACAACAAAAAAAAAAAAGACATCATCACAGGCATAGAGATAATGAAGACAGAATTTGCACTATTAGCTTAACTCCCTCTTAAGGCTTTGTAGGTTTTGTGATAATGTGTTTTAATGCTGAGAGCTGCTGCTGCTGCACTGCGCCGTGACTCTGTGCCCACATGAACAGACAGAGATGGCACCGCATTGACAGCCAGCTCTGCCACCCCCTCACAAACAGCTGTGTTTCACTCCTGTGACTCTCTCCCACTCATTAAATCTCCATCTAGCAGATAAGATGCAAGAGTGTCTTTAATGCAGAAAACTTCATTCTTACACAATTAATTATTCATTGTCTACTGATAAGCTGAAGCTGGATTGGCCTAGCAGAGGTAGTGTTATCAGTCACACCATTGAAGCCAATGAAACACCAACTTTAACCTTATTTCTTGTGATGGGCACTGGACACATGCTTGCCTAATCAAGGCTGAGGCTACTCCGTTTTCACTGAAACTAGATCGTAGTGTTCTGCCACATGACCAGATCAACGCCATAAGCAATACACCTACGGCACGCTCTCCATAAAAAAAAATAAGTGCACATAAAACCACAGATGGCCTATTTTGGACATCAAATGGAAGCAATACACAAGATTTATATACTCAGATTCACCTGCTAAACTTTTTCCTCACCATGATAAAGCTCATGGGCAGGCCCGCACATAATTAACTGAATTAACGGAATTTTTTAATTAATTTCAGTAATATTATTGACTAATATGAAATTGTTCATATGATTTACTTACAATACAGTTTGTAAAGTCATATTTTCTGTCTATAAGAAAATATAGATAATATGAGAGACTTGCTTTGTTTACCTATAAGTGGATCTAATTGGATTTGCATTGGAAACATTAAATAAAAGTTAAAAAGAATTTTTTTTATACTCCCAAAATCATTAAGCATAAATATTAGGGGTGTGACGAGCGGCTTACTCCACAAGACGAGACACGAGATTGGGTTCACGAGAACGAGATGAGATGAGATTTACACAATTTTTAAGAAATCTTCAGTGATACATGAACGAAGCAGTTTCTTTATTCAACTGAAATTAAAAAAAAATTTAAAATCACAATCTAAACAATTTAGCTGCTTTTTTTATTAACTTGAATGTTATTTTACTTCTATTTTAATAAATTATATGCAGTAAAGGACATGCAAACACTGCAAAATATTTTCCTAATATATGAATAGAAAATGGTCTTCATATAATTTTAGATATTACCTAAATATTTGCTTATAAATAGAAAATTCAGTTTTATTCAACTGAAAGATTATTTTACTTCTATTTTAATGAATTCTATGCAGTAAAAGACATGCAAACACTGCAAAATATTTAGCTATAAACTTTACTGACTCTACTCTTGCTTTTACTGGACAGCATAACGTGTTGGTGATGATAGTGGAGTGTGTGAGTCTGCAGGAGTTTACTGTGTGTGTGTGTGTGTGTGTGTGTGTGTATGGGTGTATGCGTGTATGTGTATGTGTGTGTGTGTGTGTGTGACCTGTGGTCCTTTACTGACTCGGTAAGTGCAACGAATAGTGTCAAACAGCCTTGTGTGTATAGAAAGTCCTGACACAAAATGCGGTTAAAATTCCTACACGACAATAACATAGTTTGATTGCAATGTTTACAAGTCTGTACTGCTCTTCAATAATGTGACTAAAATAGGAATACTCCACGTCTTAATTCGATTTGTGTTACGACGATTATGACTTTCAGCATATCTAAAGCACTATTCCATCGCATGGTAATGTCCATGATTAATGTGTGTGTCACAGCAGCTGTTGAACTGTGATGTGCAGCACAGAGGCCAGTCTGAGTTGCCAGGTGTGTGCATTTCCGGTTCAAATCTAATTCTGCCTCCAATATTCAGTGCTAGTTTTTACCCACATGCTCCATCATGCTAACATCACAACTCACGAGACAAATTTTCACCTCGACGAGAAATCTCGACTCAATTTAACCTCGTGAGATCTCGTGACACGAGATATCGTCACAGCCCTAAGAAATATGCCAATTTTTTTACTAAATTCTGTGCAGAAATAGCAAAAAATGTCCGCAGATTCTGTCTGGCCCTATATGGGTCTCATTAAGTAACCACGAGTACACACAAACTTATGCAAGTAAAGTTTTATGCAAAAATTTATGAAACAAATTCAAGAACAACTTATACCACAAGTACACAATAATCATCTACACCCGGGGTCTTATAAACATGTATAAAGAACCCTACATAAATTTAGATATGCTATTTACAGGATGAAAAGTAGACATTAATATATTAATATAAACACACAGAAGAAAACGTACGCAATTACTAGCGCAGGAGACCTGGTGTCTTGTTGTCAGAAATAATAAGTCAAAATACAGTGAGATTTTCCTTAAAACAAGCTAAATAATCTGCCAATGGGGTATGCAAAACAATCCTGCTTTCCCTTTAAAAAAAACTCACTTAATTTTGACGTATTGTTTGCTTGTCTAGAAAATGCTTCTTGATTTAAGAAATTGGACATATCTGTATTAGAAACAAGACAAAAACTCCAAGTAAGAAAAGCATTTTTTGCAGTGTACCCCAGGATAGTCATGCAGTGTGAAAACAACTGCAAATCACACGGTGTGAACTCGACATTAGTGTTCATCATCGCTTCATGGAGTCGCTGGTGTTCCCTATGTGGGAGTTTCCTGGCGCCATATAGTTTCTATTTTACCTGCTGTCTGGCAAGTTTTTTTTTCCCCACACTGACAAATGATGTGTTTCACATACTGCACAGCAGAACGCTACACTGACAGAACAAAATGGCACATTTATCAAGCAATCTATGATAGAGTACCAGATAACAGGCAAGGCCAAAATATAACAAGAGTTTAGCCACAGATGGGAAAGTCTGAACTCTCTGTGTCCTCATCTTGTGCCAGAATGTGTGATGTTGACAGAACTGTCACCATCGATTAATCTGTGGTGTCAACAGACCAAACAAACTGTGTCACGGGGGCAAAGCTGTGGGGGAAATCAATGCATCCAAACACATTCTCTACGAACGACACAGAGAGAGAGAGAGAGAAAAGATGATGCCTATTAAAAACAGACAGAAGGAATGAGATTAGAGAGGGAAGGAAGGAGACGGTCTAATGATGGTCACTCAAACAGCAGGAAGCATCTCCAACTGTTTCCTCCATCAGCGGACAGATGCAGCAGAAACAAATATGCTCCGATACCGCAGCGCTTCTAGCTAAAGCATACATGCACCATTCCTTTCAATTAGAGAAAGCAAATAAAACTCACGTGCAGATTCAGAATCATTAAATGCATTTAGTCTTACACTTTGTGATATGGGATTTTCTAGTGACTCCCTGCATATATGTGCAGGCCCTTATCCATTTACTGATCTTGATAAATTATGTTTTTAGTTTTACATAATAAGACCTATTTACAGCAAGACTAATAACTATAAAGATAAGGATAACTATATTAGTTACTACCCATGCAATGCGCATAAAAAACGAATGACAGAAACGCCAAGATGCGCATCAATTATGAAAATGTTTATAAAAAACATATGCACATAACTGAGTAGGATAAACTTTTTATTCAATAAGAAAAACGTGCATGAACTACAATGGAAACACTTACAGAACAAACTGCACTATGCACATTAAAAAAATGTGAATTTGTTATAAGAGATCATGTGATGATAAATGTGTGTGTGAATGGACATTGTGTGAATGGTCATTTTATAATGCCTTAACCATTTCAGTATTAGTGTATTATATTATTAATTACCTCCAAAATTGTTAAGAGAATCTGTGCTCCGCGTCTCACACCTTCAAACGCCACTACGCTCTTATTCAGTGTCTGCATTGTCTTCTAAGGCACAAGTCATTTATTAAATACAGAAAACATTCATGCAGCTTCTCCTACCGCAGCAAATTCCATTTTTATTTTTGATATTTGGCGCCAGTTAATCAGAAAGTGTCGCTTTTGTTCTCTTTGACTCGTTGGATGGAAACGCTGCTTTATTCGCACGTCTTTTATGCGATATTCCAGTTTTGCGCATAAATTTAATTCGCATCTTTGGATGGAAACACAGCTGTGTTCCAACAATATTGTTCCTCTGTTTTGTCTGTTTGTTGGAATCTGAAAATACCCTCAATAAAAAGTAACAGGTTCTTTTTTTTTAACCCAACATCTGGGTTGAGACTGTTGGGTTATTTTTTTCCCCATTTTGAGCCCTTTTTTTGTTACAGACTAAACAATCCAGCTGTTCTTTTACAGTCAGAGAACAGGATTTGTTTTATATTTTTCAGGAGAGAATGGTTCTCAGTCAGGGCTACCAAATGAGTGTGTTTCTTCACTGAAAATAAGTTATCATGTTTTAGTTTAATCTATAAAAACTTCACTGTGTAGTAAATTATGTCATTATTGATTCACATGATTGTGTATTATATATATTTTTGTCCATGGTTTTTCTTGTTTAATAATATAAGGCTCTGTCCACACGTACACGTCTCATAAGGTCATTGGCCAAAACGGCTGGGTTCACAACAAATGCGGAAAACATTAATGAGGAAAAATTTGCACATTCCCAGCAAACGTATGGCATATTCCACATCATTTGCACCACAGGACGGTAATCCGCCATGGTTCTCATGTTTGCATTGACCTGTATGCAATTTACTCGCCAAATATACTTCCCTGTTTGGTGTGAACCCAGCATAAAAGTCTCATTATCTCCGCCTGTTGTTTTGGCGTGCGCTTAACATGAATCACAATGCGTTTTTGCATTTTCATGTGGACAGAGATTTTTCAGCCTAACTATTTTACGTTTTGTCAGTTTAGTGGCTAATTCATACAAGTTCAGTTGTATGAAAATGTATGGTTTTTAAAAGGAGGCGTGGCGCCCAACCCCACCCCTAAACCCAACCGTCATTGGGGGATGAGCAAATCATACTAAATTGTATGAATGAGATAGTACGATTCCATACAAATCACCCACTAAATCAAAAAGTTACGAATTGCCGTGAGATAGCGTTGGATTTTTTTAAAAAAGGAAAGCGAGGAAAACTCCATTTATAAAAATACCCATGTACATGTGGACATGGCCTAAGTTGCCTGCAAATATCTGGAAAAGACATGAGCAGTAAGAGAACAGCAGAAAGTTTGCATTGTTACAGTGTTGTTCACCCCAGTTTACAGGCCTCACCTCAAGATATCACAGGCACAGTGAGAACAAAAACGATTAAACACATTTTCTTTCCCTCACACAAACATACAAACTGTCAGTTATCAGCAAGCATAACTGCTGCTCACAAGGTTTTTGTTCAGGGCCTCAAGGCTGAATCCAAAAACCTCCTGCTTCCTCTCAGGCATCTGCATAAATTTACAACCAGCACACCATTCCCAGCTGAAACGAAGCCTTAATTATGAAGGGACGGTTCCTTGATTAAAGTGCAAGAACATGTTTGCTAGATTATAGGGATGCGCTCCAAACGCTCGACAACAGCCAACAACTATGTGCACTTCACAAAATGTTCAAAAATTCAGATATTCTAAATAGTATAGTCCCTCCTACTTAAACACTGCAAACAGAAAAGGAAAAAACTGTCCACGATATGTCTTCGCGGCTTTAAAACGCACCAGTGTCCCTGTATCTGTGATTGTGGCCAATCACAGTCATTTCTATTGAGCACGTGAACACATTGGCAAAATCAGCGATGTTTAAGAACATCCTCAACATCGCTCAAATGTTAGCGGAAAATGAACGTTTTTATAATTTCAGTATTGATTGGTACTGAATTCCAGTATCGTGACAAGCCTACTAGAAAGAAATGTATTGTATTAGTCAGTTTGATTGATGTAAGTTGAGATGACTACAAAAGTTAATTTGATTCAACTAAAAAAAAAGTTAGAAAGGAACATTTATTACAGTATTAAATGACCTTTTTATTCATCAAGAGCAAAGCATAAAGTAATACGCCAATGACTACAAACTCATGCCTTATTTAGCAAAAAGGAAGTATGCTGTTTTGTGTGAATGTACAATACTTTTGACACTAGAAACGTCTCTATATATCAATTTTACTAAAACATTTGTGGTCAGATCTCACTATTATAGAGCTTCAACAGCAACAAACACGTATAAAAACATACACAATCAGCTATGTGAAGAGCTCAGTGGGTCAGCATTAGTAGACGCTGCGCTGCCCTTCAGTGATGTTATATAACATACAGCTAGAGTCACAATCTTCTATTTTTACATGAGAGAGGAGAAGGGCCGCCTCAGCAGACGTCTTCAAAACGCACACAACCGTACACCTCTACCTGAAGTCATTGGCTGCAAATCAATGTTGCAATGACAGCAAATGATTAAATCTATATTTCCATCTGACCAAATTTACTGTCGTTGCATATAGAGTACAGTCAGTATAGTATAATATTTAAATTATTATTTTTATTTTTTTTAAATACTGCTTTATTGAGGTTTCTGATTTGTACTTTTAAAATGCATGACAAAATATAGAGAAGCACTATTAAAAGATTTCAGAGACAGCGTGTTTTTTTATGCATCTATGTTTACAAGGTTAACTAGCTGCTGTTGTTTCTTTACAGCTTGTCAAATAAAATAGATTATTATAAAGTAATGGTGCTTAGGGCAAAGTTTAAAACAAATTTTAGACAAGGTGCTACTGTTTTAGCTCCAATTCACAACCAAAATATTTTTTAACAACCCTGAAACTTTTGCACAATTAGGAGCAAAACAAGGCATGTTTTGAATAAATCTGGGTTTAAATCCTAAAGTGAAGCAAATCTTTTTAAAGTTCGGAAAGAAATAAAATAAAATTCCCAAATGCAAATTAGGTGTAGTATTTTTACATTTTAAAAATTATATGGGTGTAATGTTTGCTACATCAGAATTTATTTAGCAATTGTGTTGTGTATGAACCCTTTTTTTGCAAAACAACTTCAAGTAAGCATAAAAACAACTTATTTTAAACAAAATGTGCATTATGTGTATTAACACAGAATAATTAAAAACAAGCTATAGGCAAAAACTGCCACTGATTTAATTTAGGTAGGTTTAGTTTCATATTTATAATATTTTTAATGATTTCTTATTTCCATTTTAAAAATGCTATTTTCAAACATTACTCTCATGATTTGCGATTATAATTAAAGTGAAAATACAATTAATGTGATGTCTGAGTTGCACGGTTTATGTAAGCTACGTCATATGATACCGTAAGATTACTTTTGTTGATACTGATTTCAACTGATCAAGAGTCTTATTTTGTTCTATTGTTTTGATTTAATTAACTGTTGTTATTACAATTTAACCAAATGTCTAAAAGTAAAATGTAATCACTTAACATTAATGAAGATGTATCATGGTTAAAAATGGCTGTTACCAATGTAAAAAAAAAATGAAAATGATGAAAAGAAATTTACTTTAAGCATGTGCTCGATCAAATGAAACAAAAATCAGCACACTGCCACTATTGCTCTGAAAAATACAATATACTAAGATTAAAACAACGTTTCGAGCTACATGGTTTTCTTTAGGTCAAACAAGTAATCCAAAATTTTTAAGTTTTAGCATTTTCACCACACCTGAAACAGCTATTAGTAATGGGACGTTCGGATAATTTTACTGACTCGAACCTTTGAGTCTCGTTCATTGAGATGAACGAATCTTTCATTTCGTTTAATTTGCCAAAATATTATTAAAATGTTATGAGATGCTTCCAAACACATCTACAATTACACTAAACGTTGAACACACTACAAACAAGTCATAACTAGAATGCCATAAGAAATAGAAAATAATTATTTATTGTTTACCTGGTCTTTTTGAGTCGTTCGTTCATCACGTGACAGCATGTAAAGAGCGATGACTCAAACCCGAGGACTCGAGAAATGAACTAATCTTCTACTCCACCTGCACAAATGTGCGCATGTGCGAATGAACGAATCACTCCCTGAGAGGGCTCATCCTTCTTGAGTCATACAAAAGATTTGTTCAAAATGATCGAATCATTCAAGAACGACCCATCACTAATAGATATCCTAATTAGCCAGTCAAACAATAAGGTGAGAAAAACAATATACACAGAAAATATATGCAAAAAAAGTCATCTGATATCTAATATACATAAGTCTGTGTACATCAAAATGTTGTTTAAATCTCAATAAACTTAACAAAAAATGCCCATGGAATTTCATAAGAGTTTAAATGGTGCCCTGTAATGAGAAAGCTCATTTCAGAAAAAGCTCCTAAACTGAAACTAAAGAACCGAGTTGAAAAACAAAACAAACAACTCCTTGACAGCAAAAGTGTTATCTATGATAACACTGATCAGCTCTACTGTGACCTGATTAAGAGGTCAAATGTGTCCTGACATCTTTAAATCGATAAACATCCATTGGTAACATGATCTGTTAACACCACAACTCAGTAACCGCACTTAAGGGTCATCAAACGTACACAATGTACCGTAGAAGTACAAAAGACGGCTCAGATCAGCTCCCGTAAATGTATTCGCACTTACAAAACTTTGCCCTCCTTAAGAAGCTCATCATCACCATTGAGACCAATCAAACGAACCTACCAAAAATCAATCTCATCACAGCGTCTGATTAGCAGATCCACCACACACACATTAGCGTTTATGGTGAGTTCTTAAGTGCTGGAAAGAGAAGTCATGCATGCATGCTTAAAGAATGCAGTCAGGGAAGATTCCGGTTTCCTTTTATTACGCACAAACCTCCACAAACCACACACACAAGCTTAAAGTGCTTACCATACATTGCTCTGGATGTCAGTGAAGCTGCTCTCTCTTCTCAGTCCTCTCCTGCAGGGTCTCAGATGAGAGATTTTTAGAGACACTCTACAAGCTCACACACATGCGGCTTGCTGCTCTGAAGGCTGAAAGTGATGCAATACAAAACGGGAGCAAATCGCACGTTACTGGGCAGCGATGTGGAAGCTATGATCCTGCCGGGATGACCTTGGTTATTGCGCCAGTCTGCGTGTCCAGGTCTCAAAAGACTAATGCTCATTTTGAACGCATGAATGTCCACCTTCTGCTCGCCAATCAACACTCAAAGAGGGAGGAGCATGAGAGAGAGAGCAAGAGAGAGAGCGAGAGAGCGAGAGAGAGAGAGAGAGAGAGAAGAGAAACACCCAAATAAAGTGGGATGTGCTCATCCATTCTCGGCAGAAATTCCTCCCAGATTCTTAACATTTCTCAGAATATGCAGTGTATTTTTATTGATTCTTAGGCCCATTCCCAATTAAAAAATTTTTTACCCTACCCCCTTCCCCCCCTGGCCCTTAAAACAGAGTGTAAAGGGAAAGGGCTTCAAATGTACCCCTAAAAAATTGGGACAGCACCCACACACGTCATCATATGCCGTCGCAAGCTCTTACTTCATGAGATCGACGATGGCGACTACTATAATTATTCCAGTTGCATTATTTTTTTGTATTTATCTTTAGGAAATCACTAAAGGCAATGATATCATGTTGTCATAATGATATAATGTGGCAATAAGCGCATAACTGTACTGTGTATTTACACCGTGGCCATATTTATCCATGTAATCACAAGAAAACATCATTAATACTATACCAGACACTGTAAAAAGGTAATTCCCAGCCACTAGACTTTTTTGACAGGGTATACGATTGACAGAGTGACAGATGTAAAAGTATGTTGTGGAACTACTATATAGGAGTTATTATCATGGGTTATAGAAAGCGAAATGTAGTGGCTTTTTTTATCGTTTTTTTTTAAAGCATGACGGTAAAACACAAACGCTGTAATGAGTGTATTAAAACATGCTCGTTTGTTGTAAAAATTCTTAATAATGCAAAAAAAAACAAAAAAAAAAACACTTAAATTTGGGCATCTCCTGACTCACGTGTGCAGCCATGTTGCATTTGTAGCTTGGTTGTACCATTTGCATTTGAAACTCTTGGTTTATAGTGTGGTTCTGGAAAATCTCCATTTTAAAGGATATCTAGCCCTTCCCCTCAGCCCTACCCATTCAAGCTAAAGAGAATTAGGACACCCCGTCCCCTTCACGTGAACGAGCAAAATGAGGGGTAGGGGTAAGGGGAAGGGCTAATACTAACTCTACTATGTCCTGAAAGAAAAACACAGAATTGTAAATGTTCATGAATAACATTGTTTCCTCTACCATTATATTAGGGTGGCGCCCCGCCCTCCCAACACCTTTCTTAAAGTCAAGTTAATAGTATTTTCTATATAGCGCCATATTACAACTTCTTTTAATAAACAACCTAAATAGCCGTATTTAATATCTTATTTACACAACGGCATGTCATATCTGTCTCTACATGGTTGTGCGTTTACAAATTTCTGCTCTCTGAATCGCGCATGGTGGAGTTCCACACAGCCATCTGACAGGACTGAAGACGCACGTGCCACAACACAGGTAAATGATGCGTGGAGGCGTGAGCAATCGATGTTTTTGACAATATTGCAAGTTCACTAAAAGCTGGCTGGAATTATTAGACAAATAAAACTTTAAATGTTTTATTTTTAACATGAATATTTAATAATATAACTTCTTGTAATACTCTCATTGCTATACACATTCCTTTTAGTAAAGTAATATTAGATTTATAGGTTTGCATTTTAACTTCTTATGCATCAAATGTGCGCTTCAAGCTTTTTCTTGATAGAGACATGTTGAATTCTTCTTTCCAAATTGCATTGTTTGTAATTTTTCTTAACAATTTATATATCTGTAATATATTATTTTCTGTGGCGGTTCATTCCGCTGTGGTGACCCCTGATAAATAAGAGACTAAGCCAAAGTCAAATGAATGGATGAATTATTTTCTGTAAAGCTGCTTCTGGCCATGACACGTTCACACCTAAATGGTTATAAGAGACGTGTTTAAGGTATTATATGCAGCATTCTTACTCTATTCTTTTAGGTAAGGCAAGATCTTCTCCTAGGATTCATACCTAGAGGGAAAATGTGCTTAATGCATTATAAATCTTGAAGCATTAGAATCGGTACTCAGTATCGGTCGATCACCATGACAAGTAATCGGGACTCTGAATCGGTAATTTTTAGCTTGTACAGTTCAAATAGTTGTTCAGTTATTTACTGCTGTCATTAAAAGAAACAAATTAACACCACGACTCCTTGTGTTTGTGTCGGTGTCAGTCTGAACAACCGCGCCGTGCCGCATTCACCTGTCTGTGTCACTCCAACAAATACTGCGGCATTTAGACCACATTATGCATTTTTAAGACTTTTTAGGTGAGAATGTAGTTGTTTAGATTGCAATTATAAGATTTACTCATAAGGATGCACTCCTCTGAGGGCTACTTATTCAGGAGTCTGGTGAAAGTCTGTATAGTGGTCTATTGTGAAACGTAATTAATTTAGGCTCTATTTAAAAGGCAATATTTGGTTGCAGTCATCTGTTTTTTGCTGTTATTTCAAATAGATTTGACTGTAATGATAAGATTTACAGCTTTATTTATATTTTGATGAATTAAATGTGGGTGGCGCGGTGGCACAGCGGGTAGCACAATCGCCTCACAGCAAGTAGGTCGCTGGTTCGAGCCTTGGCTGGGTCAGTTAGCATTTCTGTGTGGAGTTTGCATGTTCTCCCCGTGTTTGCATGGGTTTCCTCCGGGTGCTCCGGTTTCCCCCACAAGTCCAAAGACATGCGCTATAGGTGAATTGGGTAAGCTAAATTGTCCGTAGTGTATGTATGTGAATGAGAGTGCATGGGTGTTTCCCAGTGATAGGTTGCAGCTGGAAGGGCGTCCGCTGCATAAAACATATGCTGGATAAGCTGGTGGTTCATTCCGCTGTGGCGACCCCAGATTAATAAAGGGACTAAGCCGAAAAGAAAATGAATGAATGAATTAAACATCTGTTTTTGTTTTGGTCTGTGTAACTCCGCCCACTGCCAGTTTAGCCAACAACGTAACCGGGTTGCAAAAATGCAAACGAGTTGCCTTGGTGAAAAACACAGCATATTTCACTTCAGTCAAGGCTGTCTCAATTTATGCAGGCAGGCACAGACAAAAATGCAACCTCTGGAAGACGGTAGAAGCTTCCTAAATGAGACACAGATTCAGAGTTATAAAAATCCACTTGAGGTGTTTTTTATTTTGCAAACAAATCCATATTACAAGCTTACAGTGTAAGGCTCAATCTTCAAGCATGCCTGTGAACTATTGGTGTAGTCAATCTGGCAACCCATATGTGCATTATGTCAAACGAGTTGGATGTAAAAATCATTCATTCGTTTTCCTTCGGCTTAGTCCCTTATTTCCGCCACAGCGGAATGAACCACCAACTATTCCGGGAATGTCTTACACACGGATAATCTTCCAGCCACAACCTAGTACTAGGAAACACCCATACACTCATTCACACAGACACACATACACTACAGCCAATTTAGTTTATCCAATTTACCCATACCACATTTCTTTGGACTGTGGGGGAAACTAGAGCACCCGGAGGAAACTCACACGAACATGGGGAGAACATGCAAACTCCACACTGAAATGCCAACTGGCCCAGTAGGGACTCAAACCAGCAACCACTGAGTCACCATGCTGCTGCCCAGATGTAAAAATTCCTCTCCAAACTTTTGAATTTGAACTGCAATACCTAGTTCAACCACTTAGGTCAGTCCTACATACTGCACCTTAAAATCACACACTACCACCAGTAAATGCTGAAATGACCTTATGTCCTCTTGAGTAAACATTACCATAAGAATAGGGCTTTAGAACAGTATGTTAGCATGCTATTCCAAACACAGACTTTCTCTCTCTCAAAATCCATGTCTTTCCTCATGCAATCCTCCTACACTCTCCTCCTCTCACATGTGATGTGTGTGCTGGGAAAAACACACTATACACGAATAGCACAGATAATGTGGGCTTTCATATATGCTAAAAATCCTGCTGACAGTGGCACTACTCCACATTGCACTAGCCTGAAATACTAATACTATTAGAAATAAAAATACTAATTATAATCATCTGACACATATGAAGACTACAATCCACTGTTAAAATAACAACTAATAAAATTATAAAAGAGCAAAATGTTGTTGTTTTTTTGTTATTTGAGCTTGAAGATATATTGACTTAACTAATAAACACAAATCCAGTGAATATTATAAACTTTTTAAAGTTGGAGTCCAATTTTTAGCCAATAAATGATTTAAGTAATATCTTGAAATGTGAAACGGTGTAAAAAACAACAACTGTTGAACTACATACTAAATAAACTAATATGTTGAGCAATGTACTACATCTGCTACATTAATACATAAATAACTTAACACATGAATAGACACGCCAAGGTACAAATATGAGTCATTTTTAATGCAAATCAGACATTAGGGACAAAATAAATATTCAGAAAATGCAATATTCAAAATAAATATGAAGCTACAGCAATCATAACTACTGGAATTTTCAGCACAGTTGACATCCAAAATACAACATCCGATTTCTGAAGAGATCAGTCCACTAACAGCCGAGTGACATTTACACAGGCTAATTAGCAACAAAATGTGCTTAATTAAAACCAACCAGAGCACAGATGCCAAGTGTCAGTCACAGATGCTTGTTTCCATGACGACAATTAATAACAGCATCTAGGTACCTCTGCATTGTCATCACTTACAATGAATAATGCTGTGATTGACCTGGGTTGGTAAAAGAGAAACCACAGAACAGCTTAGAAACACCCTGACAACCACCAACAATTCTGTAGCATGGCATAGAGCTCTTCATTAGATAGACAACACTCTAAACTGGACTTCTTACCTAAATATGCACAAAATAAGATTAAACTGGTATGTGCATCTCAAGCAAATGCTTAAATATGCTTAAAAATGCTGGAGTGACACCACTTTGTAAACACAATGGCATTCAACAGAGAATAATACACCAGTATCCTGGCAGAGATGGGACCTCTTACCACGGCTCGGGCGGTGGTCCAGTAGAGTGCGACAGTCCAGTGCCAACCTCCGGGTGACAACAGGTTCAGGGACAGCCATGGGTATAAGAATAATCAGCTCCCACACTCACAAAACTACTCTTAAAAGTCACAAAAATGAAGTACACCCACAGATGTATAAAAAAACAAATCAAAAAATTATAGTGCAGCCCGCTCTCTTGCAATAATCCTCTTAATGTTATCAAATCCAATCCAATACCGAAAGCAGAATCAACCAAATTAGAAAACCTTTAAACCATGAATAGAGAAATAATATCATTAAATCCTTCAAAGCTTTCAATTTCTCTAAAAACAAACAAGCAAGAGAGAAAAAAAATTAATCCCCAGTAAAGTGCCTATAGATCTTGTTCGGTGTCAGATTTGGAGAACTTTGTTCATCAAGTTATTTCAGAAGAACTACATCCCTTCAGCTTTGGGCAGATTCCTGTGGCTATTCTCTCGCTCGCCCCCCGTCACTGACAGCGTCTCCCTGGTCCGGCAAACTCCCACACTCTCTTTCTCTCTGGAGTTTACTGAGACAATGACGGAGGAGGAATAGTGGAACTCATTGTGCCAGTGAGATGTTTATTAATGAGTGTGTGTAAGAGAGAGAGAGAGAGAGAGATGCAAACCGGCCAACTTCAGGGGTTGTCCATACAAACAGGACTCTTAAGTCGGCTCAAAAGGAATCTAAGCATGCAGAATACTGGAGGTTGTTTTTTTTTGCAGAATAGTCATTTGCAAATGTTTTCAGAGTCTGCAAAGAGATTACTAAAAAGATGTATGCTGCAATATGACAAAAGCAGCGACATATCTTTTCTTTCATATTTCCAGAATTTCTTCTTTGGACCAGCAGTGGTCAAATACAAAATATATAGTGAATAAAGATATAGATAATCCCGGTAAAGTAATTACTCCTCTAAAAGTAATCATTTTTTATTTTACTTAAGGTGAAAGTGCATAAGTACTTTTTTCATGCACTTGTAAGTATTCAAAATATACTAAATATTAACATTAATTTTGATAATTAATTTTGTTACCAAAACTAGTCACACTAAAACTAGTCAGTAGTAGATGGTAAAAGTGTTTAATGGACTTGATTCAACCAATAGGTCATTAATTAGATGCCGGCTGCCTGATCTGAATGCAATCTTGTAGCCATTTATTAGAAAGGGCAGAATATCAGCATAAATTTTAGATAAAGAAAAGGTGCACTCCGTAAAGGGCCTCATGGTGGCGCAGTGGGTAGCACAATCGCCTCACAGCAAGAAGGTCGCTGGTTCGAGCCTCGGCTGGATCCGTTGGCATTTCTGTGTGGAGTTTGCATGTTCTCCCCGTGTTGGCGTGGGTTTTCTCCGGGTGCTCCGGTTTCCCCCACAAGTCCAAAGACATGCGCTATAGGTGAATTGGGTAAGCTAAATTGTCCGTAGTGTATATGTGTGAATGAGTGTGTATGGGTGTTTCCCAGTGATGGGTTGCAGCTGGAAGGGCATCCGCTGCGTAAAACATATGCTGGATAAGTTGGCGGTTCATTCCGCTGTGGCGACCCCAGATTAATAAAGGGACTAAGCCGAAATGAAAATGAATGAATGAATGCACTCCGTAAAGTTTTGGATGGAAAAATAGACCACTGTCTATTATCAATAGCAAAATGATATATAAAGTCCATTTACAAAGCATGTTAACACAAGTTACTTTCAATCCAAGCAAAAAAACAACAACTAAAACCCCATTGGACAGCATGAATCTGAATCATGAAACTATTTCCAAAAAAACTCTCAATTCTGTATACTCGTATTGAAATAAACGGATTCCACCAGCAAATTTCACAGCCATGAAATAACTACAGATAAAGCTTGGTTTGTGCCACCAGAGAGAATTTTGACACGGGGTATATATACACACACACACACACACACACACACAC
>CAIGQW010002378.1:0-18404 GCA_903798125.1 Danio choprae
AAAATTATTAGCCCTCTTGTGAATTTCAAATGAACAAAAGTATTACAATTAGTTTCACATTTAGTAAATCCAAACCCTGATGAACAGGATCCTTGGTATTTGCACTTCACTTTTAACAATGTTCAAATTTACCCAGGGCTAATTTAAGTATACTATGTATTCTTCTGTTAACTTTTTGCAATGCACATTTCTAAACCCTGGTTTATTTTTGGGTTTTGGTTTATTTACTTGTTATGTTAGTTTGTCAACTTTAGGCTGTTATGGAGTTTAATCTTGTGACTTTCTTGTGACAGTTCCTTTTCCCAGAGTGAAAAATGGGGGTTTAGGATGCTGATAACCTGGGGTTAAGCACAGCGCAAGTAGCCTTATGACTTACTTCAGTCCTCCAAGTCATTTGTGGGTTTTGAGCTTGAGTCTTTTCAATGGATGTGTTAATCCAGTTCATAAAACTGATACACACATAAATGATTCATTCACAAAACTTGTTGTTGATCTTGTTCTCACTGATTATACTAAAAAGAGTATCTTTGTGATACCACAGAAGAAGGTAACCCATTCAGGTTTCTAATGAATCGAGGGTAAATACATGATGCAAGTACATTAAAGTATAAATGGGATATCTTTTTTATGAGAAAACGAATGTAGAACCCATTTTAAAAGTGTAATGTAGATTTGAATGTAGATTCAAATTACTAAATTACATTTTATGTAATATAACATTAACGATAGCATATATATCTCACTATGGTCACTCAAGCTGAGAAGATCTCCCAATCATTTTTAATGTGGTTAAATTCAGTGAATCAATTACTGAAGATTAAGTTGTTGTTTCTTTGTAATGTAATGAAGTATAATGAAGTACAAATACTGTTCACCACTGATCCAGTTTTTGTCAATACATTTGACTATGTCGTTTCAAAAACTGTTACATTAAAATGTGTACTGTACTGTACTAAACTTGATTTAAAAAAACACTTTAAATATTCAACAAATTCAGTTTATTTTCATTTGAATTTAAAATCTATAGTTTAACAGTTTGAAATATTTACATTCAGTTAAGTATATTTTCTTTTGAAGTATATGACTTTCTTAACAATATTTACTCCTCTTTAACTGCATCATTTTAACAAGGGAAAGTGTATAAAGCAAAGCACCATTTAACAGCAAGTTGTTGTAGCTGGTGAGCTATAAATAAGTCTTATCTAGAGGTGTGTCACACAGATCTACATGTCTGTAGGACATCTGCTGGAACAGTGAGACAGTAGGCACCAGCGGCCCAGGCTCTTCCTGTGGGACTACCAAAGCAACAGCAGCAGCGCTGGCACAGAGCCTCCCACACCAGCCTGCATGTATAGGCATATGTGGATGAGAGTAATTGTATGTTTGTCTGAAAGTCTAATACACACAGTTCTTTATGTGCAAGAAGTGCGCAATCATACAGACAAACACACAGAGAGATATAGGAATATTTCAGAGCCACTAAGACAGAGCACCAAATACAGATAAAGGGCTATTTTCGATGAGTTTTAAACCAGAGTGTAGGCACCATTGGCAGAAGCAGCGGGCATGATGCCCAGCTGAGAGAGATACGGAGAGATTCAGCCTGTGCCCGCATGCCATTGGCCTGGCATTTTCACAGACACACTGGAAGCAGTACTCAAGGTGATAAGAATATGACTTTGTCACTAGCAGAGAGGCTTGGAAAAAAAGAGTCTCCAGTAAATATATATAGCTGCTACTGTATTAATAGAAATCACCGTCTTTAAAAATGCACAAAGGATGTAAAAAGGTTGTTTTTGTGCTTGAGACTTTGTCTTCAAATATTAGATTTCGTGTGCAGTACACTTGAAAAAAAATCTGTGAATTAAGTTTTCCATATTTTGTGATAAGTTTTGATGTCCAAAAGTTAAAAAAAAAAGTGATTTTTATTGACATTTTTAATAGTTTGAAGTGATTTATTTTCTGGGTTTGTTATTGTAAATTTAAGGGGAAAAAAGCCTTTTAATAAACTGCCAGTGCTTACTTAATTCTTTGTGTTATTATTATTATTATTATTATTATTATTATTATTATTATTATTATTCAATAAAGAGTTTGCACGTTCTCCCCATGTTCCCGTGGGTTTCCGGTTTCCCGGTTTGCCCCCCAAGTCCAAAGACATGCAGTACATTATTAAATATATATTATTATATAATACCTTATCAGAAATTACTAAAATGTCAATAAAAGTATCTCTCTGTTAAACTGCAGAGTTGTTACTTCAACATCAATATAAGACCATAATGCTATTCATCAATGTGCCATAATGCTATTCATAACTGTTAATAAACAGAAAATGTGAATCACAAAATACAGACATTCATTCATTCATTCATTTTCTTTTTGGCTTAGTCCCTTTATTTATCTGGGGTCGCCACAGCAGAATGAACCGCCAACTTATCCAGCATATGTTTTATGCAGCGGATATTTTTTTACGGCGTTGCAGGGGAACAGATGTGAGAGAAATACAGCAAAACCTAATTCTGAAGCGTTACTGTATATTGACCAAATCTATTGACAATAATATGCATAGTGCTGTTATGATCAGTCTTCAGCATGTTCCATGGTATAAATTGAATTGAAAACCAAAAGCTGCTGGATGGAACATAATGCTATTAGAGCCCTCCACTAAGTCAACAACAAAGAAATAGTGGCGATGAAAGCCAACTGTGTTGTCGACTGTGTATACTAACCTTAAAGGCTTTTATAAATGTACTCAGTAATATTTACTCACCCTTAAGTGGTTTCAAGCCTTTATAAAGTTTTGTTTTTCTTTCTGTTGAACACCCAAGAAGTTATTTTGAAAAATGCTTTAACCACAGACTTCCTTAGCAGGAAAAATAAATACAATGAAAGTCAAAGGTTAGAGGTTTTCAGCATTTTTCAAAATATCTTCTTTTGTGTTCAACAGAAGAAAGAAACTGAAACAGGTTTGTGACAAGTGAATGATGAGTAAATGATGACAGAATGTTCAGTTTTGGCACTATTCATTTAAGCAAAGCCGTGCTTGTTTAGAATGCTTACTATGAATAATGTTGGTTACTTTCTTCATTTCAGAGTGCTCATGTTGTTATAATCGTCTTTGCATATTGAAATGCTCAGGTAGGATGACATAAAATTACAACAGCCTTCTGTCGGGACCATCCTGAATTATTTGCTCACTTTAATCACTTTCGCTTTTGTTCTCATGTACTGACAGCTAATCTGAGTTCTGTCTCTCACTGATGATGCCAGTGCATGCCAATTCAACAGGCTTAATTGTCTAAAAACCTGAACAAGCGCCAATCTGACTGAAGCTCAATGACAGTCCAACATTGGCCAGCAGCCAAATATCAGCCTGGCGTGTCGGTGCCTTTAAAACATAGACCCATTTCTCTTGTTAAATAACGGCTTAAATAACCCAAAACTGATCTGCTGCTCTGTGACCCAGCTTATGATTCTTACATGTTTTATTTATCAAAGATAATCATGAATGAATACTACTCTTTTGAAGCATAAATGCAATCGCCAGAAGTCAAAAGCTAAATGTAGGCTACAAAACAATTACACCACAGTCGTATGACTGCATCGGCACTACCATTAAGCTTTATTTAAAAACAAAAATCCCTCAAGGTTTGAATTAGAATAGTTTACAGGCTTGAGCTTGTGTTAAAGATAGACCTTATTTCAGGCATTGAACAAAAATAATAACAAACAAACAAACAAACAAGCAAACAAATAAATAAATAAAACCAGAACTTTAAAACCGACAACTTGTTTTGGATTTTAGGACTCATTAGTGCTGTACTCTATTCATTCATTCATTCATTCATTTTCCTTCGGCTTAATCCCTTTATTCATCAGGGGTCGCCACAGCAAAATGATCCACCAACTTATGTTTTACATAGCAGATGCCCTTCCAGCTGCAACCCAGTACTGGGAAACATCCATACACACACATTCACACACATACACTATGATCAATTTAGTTTATTCAATTCAACTATAGTGCATGTCTTTGGACTGTGGGGGAAACCGGAGCACCCGGAGGAAACCCACGCCAACACGGAGAGAACATGCAAACTCCGCTGCACTCTATATTTTAACAAACCACTTGGTTTTAGATTACATTCTGCATTAAGGTGAAATAATGTTAGCATTATAATTACAAAATCATAAACTAACCATCACTCCTATCAAATACTTACTTTACATTCTAAATACATTGTCCTTAAAGGTGGTCTGTGGTGTTTACTTCTGATGTGAATACAATCAAACTAAATCGTGGAAGCAAGTCGTTATTATTGAACTACTGAATTAGACAAACTCTGCTTTTATGTTTACTCTCTCACTTTCTTATCAAGTGTGACTGACTCATGGCAAGCAGAGAGCAATTATATCTCAGTACTGCCTGCAAAAACTGACTCCCACATTCTTTTAAACCTTTGAGTAACTATTTTATTTATTTATTTTCATTTGTATTTATTTATTTTAAAATAAATATGTGATGTTCTGTGTCAGCGCTATGGAAATTAATCAGACATTTTCCAAAGCCAAAGTATTAAAAAATGAGGCATTGATTTCTGCAGAGTGGTTGCCTAAAGCAACAGTGGTAAACACCTGCCTCTGATGATGCAAACATAACAGGGTTCGAAAAGACAATTCAGTGGGCAATCAGGCAATCAAACCAGGTGTGAAAGCTTGGTCTACCTTTGCAGTTATAACAGCACTTTTCTGGGGGAGAATTTCTATGGGGATTTTTGCCCGTTCATGTAGAAGATCATTTGTGACCCTGGACATGTCCCTGTCCAAGATACAGCTATTCGAAAATCTGGAATCTGAGAGTTTAAAAAACAATTTTTATAGTTGTCCAAATTAAGTTTTTATCAATACATATTACTAAACAAAATGTATGTTTTGAGTAGTTTTAAAAATGTTAGCTTACATAATGTATTGTTGTTTAATCTTTCAAATTCACGTGTGCAACGTTGTTTTGTGGTGCAGGGTCACAATTGTGAGGTCAGACAGTCTTTTTTATCAAGAATGCTTTGCATGCAATCTCCCTCTGAGTTTAACTATAACACAATTTACCTAATGTCGTGGTATGCTGAAGCAGTTTCCCTTCATTGAAAGCAAGGGGCCCTATATGCCAACCACTGAAAAGCAGCCCTATACCTTTAGCCATCCTCTGTCATACTTTACATGCAAGCAAAATCTTCCTGGAATCCCTAAAACCCCACTAATCATTCATTCATTCATTTTCTTTTCGGCTTAGTCCCTTTATTAATCTGGGGTCGCCACAGTGGAATGAACCGCCAACTTATCCAGCATATGTTTTATGCAGCGGATGCCCTTCCAGCCGCAACCCATCACTGGGAAACACTCATACACACCTATTCTCACTCATACACTACGGACAATTTAGCTTACCCCACTAATCATACTGGAAAATAAAGAAGTATGAATTTTGGCTAGTTTTTCTGCCCTAGCACTTGGTGACATGGCTCTTGCCAATTTTTGCTTTTCTTAAACCAGGGGAGCCCAAAACTGCTCCTGGAATTTAGCTCCTAAATTAACACACTTAAACCAGTTGAATTGTGGACTTGCAATCTGTTCATAAGTCAACAGGATTAATGAATGTCCCATTCATTGCATCCTCAATTTCAATTCTCCCAAGTCCATGCTGAAGCAAATTCCAAGCATCTACCTGAAAGCCAGGGTTCCCACTGGTCATGGAATTTCTGGAATATCATGTAATATTAAAAGGACTATTCCAGACATTGAACATATGTGCTCCCTGACAGAATTGAAAATGTATCTAATTCAGTTGTTGCTACTAATTTTGTTGTTTGGACAATTTGTTAGCCTCTTTATGTATTTAAAGTGTTAGATATATGTAAATGAATAGTTATTTAATTCGTCTTGTTATCAGTAATGTTATAGGTTAATTGAAAAGATTCACTAGGCCCTTGAACTACATACGACAATTCAGTCTAACGATAGCACTGTGTCCTAAACATGTGATGTGACAACACACAATAAAAGGTTTTCCTTTTTGTCTGCTCAGTAAAGGTCATGTAAATTCAGAGTTCTAGTCAGTGAACATCAGGAATTTGACATTTGGCAGCCAAAAAGCAAAGAAATATTGAATATCTCGGAATATCACCCTATGATTATGTATTACAGTACCATGCTTAAATTTACCAAATGACCTATTTTGTTCACAAATGTTTACAATTGCATAGCTATAGATGCTTGAATTCACCTGCAGCAATGGGTCTATGGGTGTACAGTACATAAATAGGTTTGTCCAATTAGTATATATCACTTTTTAATCTTTTTTTGGTTTCTCACACCCAATAAGAATACAATTAATTCTGATTTGGTGTCTCTTGTGGCTTAGGCTTTGTTTTACTCTCTACTAATCCCTGAATCACAGTAAGTGCTGAGTAAGACTGCAGGTCCATTTCACTTTCCATGATTCAGTCATGTCTACCGTAGGTACTGTATGCACAAGTGGACAATTCTGGTAAGATCATTGCAAATTCAAAGTGGTTAAAGTTGTTTTGGAAATGCCTGTAATTGAATCTGTCCAGGGTTCATAATAAACAGCAGCATACTATAAGAGATTTAGCTCTTAAAGGGGATGAAGATGTGATGAAACTGCAAATGTCGATGTAATCAGTATCAAATACCACAGAGCTCATTAAATGTGAATGAATGGAAACAGTTACGCTACTTTATTTCTATCAATAAGTTATGTGAAATCAAAGACACATCCCTGATTATTTATGCTCCTCCTGGGTGCAGACAAGAAAATCAGGAAAACAGAGACATCTGAAAGACAAAGACTCACAAAAAGATATTTAAAGATCCTCAACTCTGCTATAGTCCGGGTCAAGGTCATATTGACATTGATATATCTTTTCTATTGATATATAAAAAATGCTCAAGAAGGAAGAACTCACCAGACGCGCAGCACAGTGTGTGTTTTATATAATGATGTGATGTTACAATCCCTAATAATTGGTTTCAGTTTTGTCAAGTAATAGAAGATGTAGTGTGTTTTGCCGAATGAAATGCTAAATCAGCTTACACTGGGAGCAGCCAGTAGTCCACATAGCAAATATGGCTTCTAAAATAATATCCTAAAAATCCTAAAATAATATGTTGATGAAAATGTTCAAATGCAAATAGAAAAACGTTTGTTATGTTAACTTCGGTGTTTGATCATTTCCTCTAAAGATTCCATATGTTCTAGCAATTTTTGATAATAATTTCAACACTGGCTTCATAGCTCTAAAGCTCTATGGCAAGAGCTGCGCTTTGTCCAATAAAATTCATAAACTTACAGCTCAAAAACATTGCACATTGTGGCATGAGATAAAACAACGTGAGCCACTGATGCAAAAATAAGAGCTGTTGAAAACATTTGATCATAGTTTAGTATTTGATCATACTGAGTGTATGACAATGTCTTGATTAAAGCTGGTAACCAACATCCGTACTGAACACGCTTCTGTCCTATTTAGAGTGTGTGCGATTACTACATTTCTTACAGTTTGTGTTGGCCTATTATCTAGCTAATATTTTCTAGCTAAGCAGTGAGGGTCAGAACCTGACCCCCAAAAAAAGCGATCTGTGTCAGCACAGGACATATGCAAATTATCCTTCAGAGTTGAAATATATAAACAATGTTTTTCATTGACATTTAAATATATGTTCAATACATATAAATGTATTTCCAAATCTTTTATCAAGTTATTTTATAATTAAAACTGTATTTTGAGTTTTTTTTTATATTTTTAATCATATGCTACAAATTTTTATATATTATCAACAAAAAAATTGTTTTTAGAGCAATAGTTTAAATTGGACCTACATTATTAATAACCTAAAATGAGTAATTTTTACCAAATTCTGGTCAGCCCTAGTATCAAAACCAGTGTTTATCTAAATGCTTTAAAGAATGAATGCTTATTGCATAAATTTTACGTTTCAGTCTTTCCACTCAGTCATCAGTCTTTGTTAATCTTTTTTATAATTGCCTCACAGCCACGATTAAACAGTAGTAAATTAGTGAATGTTAACGCCATCAATATAATTTGCCAAATCATCTCTGTATGCTTTGTTGGAAAGTGTTTACCGAATGAATCAATGCTTACAAAATAAGTATGTGCTGGGTAAGCGTCATTGCTTGTTTCTGATGAAGTAATATATATATTCAAGCTACCCACATTCTCCACTACCTACTGCTCTGCATTGCACATTTACTCATTTCAAATGACTCCAAACTCAGTTTGACTGAGCTATCACTGTAATGAAACATATCAGAGTGGTCTTCTGTTCAGGAACTGTGTAATAATTGTGAAACTAATTGGACATTTTAACAAACAGCCTCCCAGTTCATTGTGAATACGCAAACAGGGGATGACGCATGATGAATCTCAAGAGACACAACTCCTCAGGAAATGCATTTAGCTTTTTATGAATCAGATATTTGCTTTTGAAAACTTAAGTTCAACATTTTTGCTAGAAAGAGAGAGGGATTTTAGTATCTTTATCTCTATCTTGTCCTGTCAATGTACTTTTTTGCAATAGTTATTATCTTCTAGAAACTGACTGCCAGTCAGTTTGACTGAGTGTATAATACAAGGCTTCCTCTTTGGTAGAGCAGGTAATGCATTCATCTTCTCACTGAAATGTCTCACTCAGCCTAAAATTTGTGTGATTCTCATGCTATTATTAGTGGTCAGGAGTCAGCATTTTATTAAGCCAGATCATCAGTCTCACTGAGCTGCATTGTTCATCTTTGCACAAATACACACCTGCACATGAAAGTCTCAAACCCCTGAATGTGCAGCTAAGTTTTTCTGCTGAGTGCAGAAGCAGATGATTACGTAAACCAGAGAGATTCATCCGAAACTATTCACTGCATGCTTCTATCTTAACTTTTGTTCTGTCTGACTTTCATTGTGATGTACTTTCTGTCTATCCATCCATCCATCCATCCATCCGTGGTGTAAAGTCATAAATTACAAATACATAAATTACTGTAATTGAGTATTTTTTCTTAGGAATTGTAGTTTAAAAAGTGTACTTTTACTTGAGTAATGTGCTAAATCAGTACTTTTACCATGCTATTTTCCTGCAACCTGCAGTCACCATGTTTATTTAATTGTTTGGTGATTGGCTAATTACACATTACCAGTACAACAAAACAATGGCCAAAACCACTGTTAGACAATCCAGGAAACACTTTGTTCAATACAGGGAAACAAGGCTCAGCAAAGATATGTGTGTGAGCTGTGTATGTAGTCCATATCATTAGTCCTGAAAAGCATCAGCTGTGTGTACGTAATCAAGGGGTGATCTGGAACTGGTGTGTGAGTGAAATGTATGATGGGATATGTAGTTCAGTTCAGTGGCAGATGTATAGTTCGGGTGAATGACAGGGAATGTTCTCCAGCGATATGCAAAAGATAGATCACTGGTGATCGTAACAATTAGTTCTCTGTTTTTTATTTTCCTGAATGTGAAACAAACAATGGCCTAGTTCAGTGCTGACATCTTGTGGACAAACTAAATCATGTAAAAATGATTCAAAACGTGCAAGGTGCTCATACATTGTATGCAGGGTTAGAACAAGTGAGCTGTGCACATACAGTATGCTGGTTTAACAATAATTGCAAATTACAGTTATGTTACTTACAGGTTATTCATTTAAAAATTATACTGATTTCTTCATATAGAGAAGCATGCTCTGATTTGGTTCACTAGATCCTGCTCATCGGTATCCAATCCTAATCACAATGAGCTCTAATCCATTTTAAACTGCAAATTCCACTAGAAAGTCACATCCTCCTTCACCTTGCATGTTTAATTCCTAGGACGAACTATTATGTAATGGGCTTAAAAATAAATCTGGTTTCTGGACATACGGCTCATGTCAAATTTGAACCCATCTCATTGGTCACACTTACGTAATCAGAAGAGGGCAGATGTTTTTGCTACATTCCCATGTTAATCTCTTTTAATGTCAATATAAACCCCTGTTTGTATTTCCAAGCCAGTCAGTGGACACTATTTGACAAAATGTTCAATGTATATTTGTCAGAAATAAAGAAGTTATTTATAAAGAAGTTATTTAGAAATAAGGGTTATTATAGCTCTAGCAGTAGGACTGCATGACCTTCAAGATTACATTGTCCTATATGGTGTACATTGATGATTACAATGTCCTATGGGTCTCAAGGGTCAAATACCTAGCATTTAATTTAAATAGAACCTATTGTGTCTGACCAGCAGTTGAGTAATCAGAATTTTGGCAGCCAAAACACATACTGATATGTTGCACATGGAATCATAAGTATGCAGACTCCAGGCTGCGTTTGATTGGCCACGATGTTTTCTAGTGAGGTTACGACAATGGTCATTTTCCGTCCTGATTTATTAAATTAACTAAGTTTATATTAAAGTTACTGTGTCTGAGATTTGTTTTTTAAATTATTATTTGTACGTTTACTAACAGTATAAAGACAGCGCTTCCATTTTAAATTTATTTGGTTTGATTCTGCTTTGATTCTTGCTGCATTTTAATGCAAGTTAAGAATTGTGTTTGAAATATTTTTCACAACAAAATGATTACCTTTGATTAGGTTGTTCTCACAGGACACTACAAACTGAAATATGGGACTATCCCAGGAAAAATGGGACACCTGGTCACACTATGGGCTCTTTTTACAAGATGGTTACAGTTTTTTACATACATTTTGCCACAAATTTCAGAACCCTGGTGTCAATTTTCAAAATCTAGACACAAAATTTCCAATCATTGCCAAAATTGCACATTTTTCAAATGCTTGATTACAATACACACAAGTGAAAGATACTTTGTTCATTTAACTGAAATCACCTTTTCAATATGATACAATTAAACACCAAATTGATCCATTTCAAAATGCAACTCAAACATTAAATTTTAAATAAGTGTGCATTCATTTAATTAACACAATGTAACTATCAACTGATACAAGCGCTCAATAAATAACTGTTGCATTACTCTTGATGCATGGGAAATTATATAAAATATTATATATTTAGATGATTAAAGTTTCTGGATAGATCAAATGACATCAGTTACCACAGAAGATGACCCAACTGCACTACGTTATCTATATTTATTCCTTATTCCATATATATGGTTTCTATGTTCCATGTACCACTTTTAAAGATAATGTTTTCATATTTTACATTACTGTATGCAAGAAAGCCCAATCACAGCATCACAGCAGACCAATATCAGGTCTAGATTCCCATTGACAGAAGGTTCTTTCCAAGATTTTTGACTAATGAAAACTGTGATGGGAAGGGGAGAACCTGTGGCCAAATCCATAGGACCAGACTGATAGAAACACAGATCCCAAATAGAAATATGATGAATAGAAATATATGTAAATTACATATGTGGCATACTAGTTCATATGAATTTCACACATATTGCTATTTTTTTCAACAATAAGAATTACAAATATGTACATATGTTACTTAAATATATTACCTATAATTTATATAGGTGTCCATATATGGCTGTATATGAACGTGCGCACAAACACACACACACACACACACACACACACACACACACACAGAGAGAGAGAGAGAGAGAGAGAGAGAGAGAGAGAGAGAGAGAGAGAGAGAGATATGATATGTTTAAAAAAACATAAACAGTGATTTTTACAATATTTTGACAAATATGACATTTTTAATACAGTATGTGAAATCCAAATGTAATTTGCATGTGTTGCCATCTATCATGCCATAGGTCAGCATTTCGATATGGGGACGTGCAATGACAAAACTTTTGTTAACTTTACTATTCTGTTGTTGTTGTGTGTTTTTTTTACAGTAAACCTACAGTACATTATGATTGAATGAATACAAATTTAGTTCTGTGATTTCACTGTCTGTACTGTTTCCTCTACACATATTTATAAACAATAATGAAACTTGTATCTAAGGTCACAGCGTACTCTTGCATTAAGGTGCGTCACCCCTGCTGCCAGCAAGGCGCCTCCACCTGGAGAGGTCCACCCAAACTTCCTTCCAAAGCATGCAGTTTATCTGAGTCTCTCACAGCCCGAGCCTACACTGCTGCGGGCCAGGCTGCATCCGCTCTGCACACTATGTCCACCTATCAATGCTACTAAGCGGAGAAGCTGGCTGAGCCATGGCCACACTAGTGGTCCAGGATGGCCACACTAGTGGTCCAGGAGCGCAACCTCCGGTTAAACCTGGCTGATATGAGAGACGTTGACAAAGCTCGCTTTCTTAATGCTCCCATATCCCAGGCTGGCCTGTTCAGTGACACCGACAGCGTTAGGTACTTTACCCAGGAGTTCCGGGTGGTGAAAGAGCAGTCCAAGGCGATGGCAGAAGTCATCTACCAGCAGGCTTGGAAAACTGATCTCCCCACTGCCCCATCCACCTCGGCTGCTCTTCGCCGAGGGCCTCCATCCGCGGCTTCAAGATCTGCTCCACTTCCACTGCCCGCTCCACCAGCTAAGTGGCAACGCCGAGCCCCCTGCAGGACTGTGACGCTCCTGCCCCAAGGCACCATTAAGTCCGGTAAAAGGACCACGTAGCGTCCATGAGATAAGCCATCCGGAGAAGAGGAGACCTGCTCTTTCCTTGGTGGAGGGCCGAGGACCATTTCAGTCAACAACATCGACAATAACATCACTGCTGGCCTCCGGGACGGCTGTACCCAAATTTTCAATAAATGAGCAGTTTCTTCTCTCTCCGGGTGTGCAAACCCGAGCCTTGTCAGTCTGGGACTGACCGGTGGCTCATACGGACAATCTAACTCGGCTACTCTATACAGTTTGCTATTCGCCCTCCCAAGTTCACAGGTGTTTATTTCACGAGGGTCAGCCCGAGAGCGCCCCTGTCTTGCGAAGGAGATTGCTTTTGTCCTGGCGAAGGATGCAATCAAGCAGGTACCTCCAGCCGAGATGAAATGCGGGTTTCACAGGGCGTATTTCATAGTGCCCAAAAAGAGCGGAGTGTTAAGACCAATCGTAGATCTGCGCAGACTGAACTGTCATTTACACAGAATGCCGTTCAGGATGCTCAGTGCATCTGTCCTTGGGATTGGTTTGCAGCTAGAGACCTGAAGGACACGTATTTTCATGTCTCCATTCTTCCACGCCACCATCCATTTCTTCGGTTTGCGTTCAAAGGACGAGAATAGCAGTCCTCCCCTTCGAGCTCTCTCTGTGTCCACAGGTTTTCACCAAGGTCGCGAAGGGTGCCCTAGCACTTCTTCTGCACGCAGGCATCCGCATATTCAATTATCTCAGT
This sequence comes from Danio choprae, assembly GCA_903798125.1. NCBI lineage: Eukaryota > Metazoa > Chordata > Actinopteri > Cypriniformes > Danionidae > Danio > Danio choprae. The sequence goes on from CAIGQW010002378.1 coordinate 13,381, forward strand.
GATTGGCTGATTTTAGCCTCGGCCCTGAATCAATTGATTATGCAGAGGGACAGGGTGCTTCGGCACCTCAACCAGCTGGGGCTTTGGGTCAACCGAGAGAAGAGCAAACTTTGCCCTGTGCAGCTGGACTCAATGGCCATGGTTGCGCGCCTTTCAGAGGAGCGCACCAGGTTGGTGCTTTCGTGTCTGAGCGTGCTCGACAGGAACACAGTGGTCTCATTAAAATAATGTCAGAGGCTCCTGGGGTATATGGCATTCACAGCCACTGTCACACCACTCGGTTTGCTTCATATGAGACCACTTCAGCGCTGGCTTCACGATCGGGTCCCCAGACGGGCACATTACTCAGTTGTGTCCCCGGATCCTCAGTCTCTGGATGGATGTTGCTTTTCTAAAGGCTGGTGTGCCCCTGGGGTAAGTGTCCAGGCAGGTTGTCATATCAACGAATGCCTCCAACACAGGCTGGGGGGCCGTGTGCAACGAGCATGCAGCTGCAGGTTCGTGGTCCGGACCCCACCTGCATTGGCATATCAACTGCCTGGAGCTGTTGGCAGTGTTTCTCGCAGTCTGTTGCTTTTTACCAGTTTTAGAGCAGAAACACGTGCTGGTCAGGACGAACAGCATGGCAATGGTAGCTTATATACTGAATGGGGGGTATATGTTCCCGTCGCATGTCTCAACTGCTCACCGTCTGCTCTTCTGGAGTAACACACGGCTGAAATCTCTGTGTGCTGTTCATATTCCGGGCGAGCTCAACCGTGCAGCCGATGCGCTCTCACAGCAGCTAGCATTTTGATGAGAATGGAGACTCCACCCAAATTCAGTTCAGCTGATATGGGAGCGCTTTGGGGAAACCCAGGTTGACCTGTTTGCTTCTCTCGAAAACGCCCATTGCCAGTTGTTTTACACCCGGACCAAGGCCCTCCTCGGCACAGATGCACTGGCTCACAGCTGGTCACCGGGTATGCGCAAATATGCGTTCTCCCCAGTGAGCCTAATTGCAGAGACTCTTTGCAAAGTCAGGGAGGATGAGGAGCAGGTCTTGTTTGTTGCACTTCTCTGGCCCAACTGGACCTGGGTTCCCAAACTTACACTCCTCGCAATGGCCCCTCCCTGGCGCATTCCCCTGAGAGAGGGGATCCCCATTCCTCTTCCTGGAATCCCCACATTCCTCTCCCTGGAACCTCCACGTGTGGTCCAAAGACAGAGCACAGAAGACTTAGATGACTTACCGGCTTCGGTGGTTAACACCATCAGTGGCATTCCTACGCCCTGAAGTGGAGTCTATTCACTGAGTTCTCACCGAGAAGACCCCTGAACTTGCCAGATTAGCGTTGTGTTATCCTTCCTTCAGGATAAGCTTGAGCATAGGCTGTCACCTCTCCACACTGAAGGTTTATGTGGCTGCCATCTCTGCTCATCATGATGCGGTAAATGGCAACACGTTCGGAAAGCATAATCTAATCATCCAATTTTTCAGAGGCGCGCAGTTATTAAATCTATCCTGCCCCCCACTCATGCCTTCTTGGGATCTCTCTGTAGTCCTGGCGGGTCTGCAGAGAAATCCATTCGAGCCACTCGACTCTGTATCTTTAAAAATTCTGTCCACGAAGACTGCTCTGCTGATCGCGTTGGCATCGTTTAAGACAGTCTGGGATTTGGAGGCATTTTTAGTTATCCTGAGACTATGTGCCCAAGGTTTCTACCACCCCATTTAAAGATCAGGTGGTGAACCTGCAAGCGCTACCTTCTGAGGAGGCAGACCCAGCCCATTCCCTGCTTTGTCCCATTCGCGCTTTGCTCCTTTATGTGAAACTAACGCAAAACTTAAGATCTTGTGAACAACTGTTTATCTGTTATGGTGGTCAGCAGAAGGGAAGTGCCGTATCAAAACAGAAGTTGGCCTACTGGATAGTTGATGCCATCGCCCTTGCTTATCAATGCCAGGGTGAGCCAAGTCCCCTGAACGTAAGAGCACACTTTACTAGAAGTGTCGCATCCTCCTGGGTATTAGCACTCGGCGCCTCTCTCACAGATATCTGCAGAGCTGCAGGCTGGGCAACTCCTCACACATTTGCAAGATTTTATAATCTTCGAGTGGAGCCTGTTTCCTCCCAATTATTGGGTAACCCCGGTCAATCGGGAGGAAATTAAGCTCTGTGTCAATAAACGCTTGCTGCGCCATACTCCCTAACCTGTAGAGACGTGTGCCTTTTCTATTTTGCTAGTAAGTTTCCCGCTCAGTGAACTCCAGAGAATTCCTCCGAGGCCCCAGCACCCGACTAAGCAGAGGAGTTGAGTGCCTGGCTCAGTGTGCCCATTTGGTCTACCCACATGCTGAGGTTTGGTGCCAGCTATGCGCGGTGCCCCCTGGTGACCCCATATGCTTATTTCAGCCTCAGAGTGTTCCCTCTAACCAGGCGGACTCGTGTCTTCCCTACCCGCTAACCAGCTTATCATATGTAGCACTCCCCCTCATTAGGACTAGTCCATATGCTCTATTACTATCAAGTCTCCCCTCTTGGGTAGCAGGTAATCTCCGCAGCGTCCTCCCCCTTCGGGGACTGGCACGCTTTCCCAACGTACTGTCATATTTCTAAAATCCCTAGATTACATTAGCTAGGTAAAAGCACATTTACGACCCCCGATCTAAATTTCTAATTATTCCCATGTAATGGTAATTTAAGGGCCTTGGGGACATTGGAAGGTTGCGCTCTTGGTGATGCTTGTGCGCTCATGCTATGCTTGGCAAACTCGCAAAAGTGTAATGCAAAGTAGTGTTTTATGGCACAAATTCCAAACTCCTTCCTTGGGCCCTGGGGCTTTAGCCCCACCTAGCCCTTAATCTGAGTGGTAACCACTGTGTCATTGGTGTATCCCCAAACAAAACACTTGTAAGGATTGTAATGGTACTGATGTCTATCTCTAGTAGCTCCAGCATGGACTACTGCTTCTCATGCAGGGCGGTGTCTGTGCTAAGAAGGATCATCACAAATAGGTGTGATTTATTCCCATTGGTAACATCAACATAGGATGATTTCTGAAATTGCTTGTTGTGGCAATTTATGATCTATTAGTATTATAAAAAAAAATAATGGGTGAATTTTTACCATTATATGCTAGCTGTTTTCACACACTACGGCCACACAGCTGTATTTTTATTTTATTTTTTTATTTAATTTAATTTAATTTTATCCATCGGTGTGCGTGTGTGCATGTGTTTGCGTGTGTGTGCATGTAAATATCTGTTAATTAACAGTTTCCGTATTTTGTGTTTTTCATTTAATTATGGTTGTGAATTGCATTTGGAATTTGGACCTTGATCTCTGCTCTGTCGATTGATGTTGAAAATTCAACTGTACAGTTTAACAAAGGGACTTTTCTTGACATTTTAGTAGTTTGAAATAATATAGTGTATATGAAATAATATAGAGAGAGATAAATCTGTAAAATAACAGAAAATGTACTGGCAGCTTATTACAAGTTTTTTTGTACCATGATATACAACATCAACACTGATAAAATATAACTTTAAACTTTAAAAAATGTTAATAAAAGTTACTTTTTTCAACTTTTTAAGGTTAAAAGTTGTCAGAGGAAACATCAAGATCTCATAATGCAATTCAAAAGCATAATTAAACAGGGAAAAAAAATGTAAATAAAAACATGAATCACAAAATACGAAAAACTGCTAAACTATGGCAATTTTTTACAGTGTAGGTATTACAATGTTGAGGTAGTTCATGGGTATGCCCTGTGTCCTTGTAATTCAAAACTGTTAAACATCATACTTAATAAGTCTATTCGCATTCAAAACTTGCCACAGGTTACCTGTAGGGTTGGGTTTGGAGGCTTGGTTAGGGTAAGACAATAAAATAAGCGATTTTTATTGTATAAAATAGATTACAGCAATGGAAACTCATAAACCACCAAAACAAGTATGTGTGTGTTTGTGGTGGGCAAGTATGAGCAGAACACAGACTGGAGAACAAACAGAAGCATGTTAGAGCAGATCAATACAGATATTGGACAGGAACAGACCTGTAAATAGCTCAAGGGAACATGAAGTTTCAGTCACAGGCAAGTCACAGCACCTGCACACAAGCACACACACACATATACACATGAAGTCAGGTTGTTCATCTCACAGGGCAAAGTCAGGCAAACTCACACAAGCCAAAAACACTATATTTGCATATATTTTAATGAGGCTGTCTGATCATCAGCACTGGGATTTTTTTCATTTAACTTACAAATGCAGAGTGGTTTTATTTGGGCTTCTGAAGGAATGGTCGAGCAGTTTTAAATCAAAATCTTGTATTGTTTTTTGTTGTTGTATGAATCACTTATTACACTTTGGAGATGATTAGATCTGACTTGTAAATGTCTTCATTTTACAAAAGAAAAATGCTTTAGGATGACTGGAACATTTGAAAAGTTCCTAAGAAATGAGTTTGGTTTAAACTTTCAGGATCTAAAAAGGCTACTGGCATTATAACTAAATAATTATAATTACTAGTGCACATTATTTTGTCTAATAACATCCAATAATATGCATTAATATAATTTAATATACTTTAAACTTGACAAAAATGATGATATGTTTATACAAATATGTTAAAGGATGACAACATTATTAAAAACATATTGATTTTGAATGTACTTTAACATAAAACTTAAGTAATAGTAATAGGACAAAAGGACAGTAAAAGTAATAGGACATCAGTACAAATATGCACTTTTAAATGATGTACTCATAAGGATAGTTCTCGCAAGCATTATTATTTTTTTGCCTGTGTATATTTCAGACCATGGTTTCAGCCAAAAATCTTCTTTAATGTTTTAGTGAAGAAGAAAAAAAATTTTGGATATTGGTTTGCTTGAACAGGCAATTGTTGTTTTGGTAATATTTCCTATAGTAATTGGCAGTTTATTCTGCTGTGGCGACCCCTGATGAATGAGAGACCAAGCTGCTGAAGGAAAGTAAGTAGTATTAGTACTATTGTATGTATATGTGTATATAT
>CAIGQW010002378.1:18804-33154 GCA_903798125.1 Danio choprae
TATATATATATATATATATACACACACACAATACACACACACACTACTACTACTATGTACCAGCAATAGTTAATATCATAACAATCTTTTGATCATTTGTTAAATGTCATTACCAAAAACATTCATAGCACAAATCTGCATTCTGGTGTACAAATACAATGGTACAATGTTCTTCTGAATAAGACACATTTATGCACAACATTATCAGTTATGAAATGAACATTGCATTATTCTTTGCTCTGGAGAGTATGAAGAGTGTAAAGTGGGTTGATGGTGCACTCTTCCTCTAATCATTATTTCAGCGGATTGGTTTAAAGAGGTGTTAGAGGTGAAAAATACCAGCGATCTTTAATAGAAAACAGCAGAGTGGGAGAAACGTGTGTGTGTGTGTGTGTGTGTGTGTGTGTGTGTGTGTGTGTGTGTGTGTGCATGCGCGTGTGCATGTGCATGTGTGCGGGTGCGTGTTTGTGTGGGAGCGCACACTCATTTGAAACCACTTTAATTGTCGTTTATACATTTATATGTGCCGTATGTGAGAGCAGAAGACCTAGAGGAGAGTTTTTTCTATGTCGTGTGGATATTGTGGTTATCAGGATATATGGCCTATAAAGTTGCAGAGAAGATGGGTTTTGGAGCAAGTATCTTTCCTGGTCTGCTCTAAACTTGATTTATGTTTTGAGGAGATCTAGTAAATATTAGAGGCAAATGTTTGCACAGAATCGATTTGCAAATATACTGTAAACAAATGCTGGGTTTTACACAATTCCTTCATGTTGTCCCAAAACAAATCTCTTAAATTAACTTAATAGTTTTTTTTTTTTTTAAAGTGGATTGAACATAACACAATTAGGTTGTCCCCCAAAAAAACCTTAAGAAGAACTCATTTTAAATTGAAGCAAAAGTCATTTTTTGAATGTAGGTTTGTGTAGATTTAAGAATTATTTGACAGAAGGAATTAAAAAATGGACAATTATGAAATGAATGTTTAAATAGAAAAAGAAAAAAATCATGTTTTAAAAATATTTTTTCTAATTTTCCTTAATTGATGTTTAGTGGAGCATGGAACTTTTTATTATTCCCCATATTTATTTCTGTTGGAGAGATTCATATTTTCTTTTAGTTTGGCTGAAATAAAAGCAGCTTTAAAAACAACTTTTAATGTCAATATTTTAACCTCTTTAAGAAATAATTTACAACCACTGTTAATAACTTACCTAATTAACTTAACTTCCCTAGTTAACCTAACCTAGGTAAGCCTTTAAATTAAACTTTAAGTTGAATACTAGTCTCTTGCGAAATATGTTGCACTGTCATTAAGACAAAGAAAAATAAATAGTTATTAGAAATTAGTTCTTAAAGTATTATGTGTAAAAATATGTTGAAAAAATCTTCTCTACATTAATTAACTGAACTGAAAATATTTCTTTCTTTACCACATTCACCTGGTCTGTCTATTGGTGTTATTTACACCAAGTAAAACTGCTGCAGAGCATTGTGAAATCTTAAAAAATGCTTTGTAAGCTAAACTGAATTAAACTGCAGCATGCATTGAGGAGGCAGAAAGGTCATGGCAACAAACATTACCTTAGCTCTTTAGTGCATCTGATGCTAATCTGATCTAAAATTAAAATGCGATGCATTAGCAGTAATCAATGAGAGGCACTGGCTTGTGGGTGTTTCTATAACCACTAACTAAGTCTTTAATCAATGTGACCCCTTCTATCCTTCAGATATTAATTGCTCATGAGTCTTGTGTGACCTTCAGATGGGAGAGTCAGTCAGTGATTGAGTAGAGCAACTGTGTGTGTGATTATTATACTACAATGAAAAGTCGTATATGTAAATTAAGCAGGATGAAATGCTGGCTAGACTGTCTGCTCATACAGCGGAGATAAAAATTTTAAAACAATTTATAAAAATGTGTTGTTTTTTTTCCAGAATTTTCCTTTACTGTTCAAAATATGGGACGACACAGTGGCTCAGTGGTTAGCACTGTCGCCTCACAGCAAGAAGGTCGCTGGTTCTCCCCGTGTTTGCGTGGGTTTCCTCCAGGTGCTCTGGTTTCCCCCACAGTTCAAAGAAAGACATGCGGTATAGGTGAATTGAATAAACTAAATTGGCTGTAGTGTATGTGTGTGAATGATTGTGTATGGATGTTTCCCAGTACTGGACTGCAGCTGGAAGGGTATCTGCTGTGTAAAAAGCATATGCTGGATAAATTCCGTTGTGGCGAACCCAGATTAATAAAATGACTAAGCCGAAGGAAAATGAACGAATGACTTTTCCAAATATGAAGTCATTTTAGTCATGGATAGTAGAACAGTGATTTACAGTTTGGAATAAATAATAAGAAAAAACTCTATAATATATATTTATATATATATATACATTTATAACAATTTCAAATATAATATCTATAATTATATCAGACATAAAATCTATAATTATTTCAAAAACACTGTGCTTTAATAATATAAAAAATCACTAGTTAGGATGGACCTGTTTTAAATATATGTATTGCATTTCTATTTAATTATTTGCTTAATTGTTTGTTTCCAATTAATAATTAAATTATGAATATTGTACTATATCAAGCTTCATGTTTTTCTGCTTTTTAGAGCTCTTTAAAGCTTGATATAAGTGTATATTTTTCATGTAATTTCCATGATGTGTGAATATGCATTCGTATCCAATGCTAAGATACTTATAAAAGAGTACCGTTGTGTTGTTGTCTGATAACATCACTGAACTGTAATAGCACCACAAACATAAGAGTTTGGCACTTACCCATAATCCTGCCCCTGTATGCTTATGTAACATTTTTTCCCAGAGATTTAACTTAATGAGTTTCTTGTCATGCCTTAGGAAAGTGTCCCAAGGACAAAGGAATCTTTTAAATATTTCATCAAATTGAATTCTCTAATGTGACCAGGATGGTTTCCAGCAAACCAACAACACAAATCCATTTGCACGAGAATCAGTGGGCACACGCCATCAGACCTAAACACTCCAATCCAATTAATGTTCCATTAAAACTTAACACAACCAACAAGCTAATCATATTTCTCACCGCCAAAGGCATTTTTTGGAAAGACCTTGATCAGAAATCCTTTTAACAAGCCCTTTTAGTTCTATTATTAATCTTAAGATGAATGTTTGTTTTTGTTTTGTTCTCGTTTTTTTTACTTTAAGTGAAGTGAAAATTGCTGTTCCACTATAAGAACCATAAAAGATTTTCTAAAGCATGTCAATGCGCTTTTCCATACAAAAAATATTCTTAGGTTGCGCATTGGCAAAAGTTCATGTATAACGCACAAAGTAACAGTAAAGACATTTATGTTACAAGTTATTATTTCTCTAATAAATACTGTTCTTTTGAACTGTATATCTAGCAAAAAAATGCTGATAAAATGTATCATGGTTTCCATAAAAATATTAAGCATACTGCAAAAATTATAAAATAAAGTTTTTTTTAAAAAGATTGTTCACCCAAAATGTAAAAATCTCCTTACTATTTACCCAAGAGGTTCTAAACTTTTATTTCTTTATTTTGCTAGACAAAACAAGATGTTCTGAATATTGTTGGGGGGAAATTCCATTGTCATCCATAGTAAGAACAAAAAAAAAACTATGGTTAAAGTTAATGGCTGTTTTTCCAACATTCTTCATATCTTACTTTGTGTTCATGAGTAAATGTTGACAGGGTTATACTTTTTGGGTAAACTATTCCTTTAAGCACTTTTAGCATCAGAAATAACCGATAATGACTGACCACCAAATAAGCATATTAAAATGATTGAGCTTCGCAATCACTGGAATGGTTTTTAATATATGTTTAAATAGAAAACAGTGGTTTTACCATTTTTAAGTAGCCCTGAAGAACCCAAGAAACTTTTTAAAAAACATTTAAAAAATGAAAACCTTATGACCTGTAGTTTATAAACATATTTATTTTTATATTCAAACATATGACTGATCAGTGTAATATAAAAAATTAAATAGAACATGTTTGCAATGTTCTTCTAGTTAATAAGCTAAATGTTTTTTTATTTAATATCATTTTCATTCATTCATTTCATTCCTTCGTCTTAGTCCCTTATTTATCAGGAGTCGCCACAGTGGAATGAACTGCCAATTATTCCAGCATATGTTTTATGCAGCAGATGCCCTTCCAGCAGCAACCCAGTACTGGGAAACACCCATCCACTCTCTCATTTACACACGCACTCATACACTACGACCAATTTAGTTCATCCAATTCACTTATACTGCATGTCTTAGGACTGTGGGAGGAACCGGAGCACCTGGAGGAAACCCACACCTGGAGGAAATACACAATCTTCTGTTTGAAGCTTTAACAGTATTGTTATAATTAATTCAACACCGACAGTTCTATCATTTTTTTACCCTTGTGCCATTTTGATCAGATTTTGTTTAACAACAACAACAAAACAGATATTTAATTAACGGTACTGTAAATTCACAACTTCATTGTGCCATTTAGTAAATAGCACTCCGATCCAATAGGAGGCAGAAAGATGTTTTCTTCCAAAGAGCTTTTCCTTTGAGCTTGTTGAATCTGTGATCTCAGAAAATGTCTATTAATACGGCTTAGTTAATTGTTCATGTTAGCATGCTAATCACAGAATGGAGCTATCTTGTTTTTATTGACAGTGAACATGTCGAGATAGAAGAGTGCATGCTGTGTTCCTCCTTCAGTAGTGTTTTCTCCTTCACACATGCTGGGATGCAACGAGTGTCTGCTGTATGCTAAAAAGCGTTAGTTTCTCTCATGCAAAGCTGCTGATTAACAGGCTAATTAAGAGGACTCCCGCCGTCTCACCAACTGGAATCAACAATGCTTCAAAGTGCTGCAGTCATCCTTGAATTCAGCTTCACTGTGAAACGCCACGTGCCTTAAGGCTGTTGTTTTCCAGACTTTTATTATAGAGGCTTATCTGGTGGAAAATGTTTGGTAATATATTTTTTTGGCAAAAATATTTGGCAAGTGTTTGACACTGACTTGGCAGTTGATGATGTAAAACAGAGATTAAGGAGGCACTTGCAAAACTGTGATCGCAAAACACACAACAGCAGTGTTTTGAAAAATATATATTTTTTAAATGCTAATTTTATAAGTCTCAGTAAACTACAACAATGCAAATTTGTAAGAAATGTGTGAAACTAGTCAACTAAACAATTCTGCGGCTGCTAGTTGACACTAAAAATACTAGTCGTTTTGGCACATATATTTTTTTGCATTATGCATTATGATTTTACAAAGGCTACAATCAAATCACTGTCACATGTTAAATACACATATATATTTTTTAACTATTTGTAGTGTATTTATTGGAAAGGAAATCAGTTTAATTTTAAGGTTCAGAGACATGTCCACTCAGAAAACGAGCAAGATGAGCGATATTTTGACTCAATAGAAAGGTTTTGTGAGCGTATGTCAAACTAGCATGTAACATTTAAGGTTGAATACAGGTTTGTTTCACTGTTTATGCGGTGCAATGTTATTCAGCTGTAGTATGAACAATTATTCAGAAATCGTATGAATGAATACTTTAAGACATTCATTCTAAAAAAAAATGTACTTATCGATCCTAAATTTGATTTTGTTGTTAAAATGTCTATATTGGCTAAGTCTGAATAAATCTAAATGCATGCTTAAGTTTATTGTACACTGTAAAAAATGATTCTGCATTTTAGTTTTCTCAATTAACCTGGTAAGTTTTCGCTGTCTCAACTAGTCTGTAATAGAGTGTTTGTCAACTCAACTTAAAAAAACATATGCTGAACCAGAATCTTTTAAGTTGTGCCCTATACTTCCAATCCAGCATGTGGCGGAATGTGCAGCATTAAGTCAGTTTGCCAACTGCCAGTTAAACACCAGAAGAAGTCAGATATGAGATATTCTTCACCAGATTTTTTAATTGTTCAATCATCACATTTGGTAAGTAATGCTTCTTCAAATTCATTCATTCATTTTCATTTCGGCTTAGTCCCTTTATTAATCTGGGGTCGCCACAGCGGAATGAACCGCCAACTTATCCAGCATATGTTTTACGCAGCAGATGCCCTTCTTGCTGCAACCCATCACTGGGAAACATCCATACACACTCATTCACACACATACACTACGAACAATTTAGCTTACCCAATTTACTTATAGCACATTGCTTGGACTTGTGGGGGAAACCGGAGCACCCGGAGGAAACCCACGTGGACACGGGAAACAACCTCGCAGACACGGCAAACTCCATACAGAAATGCCAACTGACCCAGCCGAGCCTCAAACCAGCGACCTTCTTGCTGTGAGGTGATTGTGCTACCCACTGCGCCACCATGACGCCCCAGCAACTCTGTCAACTAACCATTTTAACTTGATGAAACTTAAAGAATTAAATCAATACAACTTAACTGAGTCAATGCAACAAGATAACTAAGTTAAGCTGAGTGAACAAAAAAATTTTACAGTGTACAATTATCATAATGCAACAGAGCAAGAAAATATTTACAGTACTTCCTATGTTTTTTTTTTCTGAAGAAGAAAATTCATTTTAGTTTGGCTGTATTTAAAAGCAGTTTTACATTAAAAAAAAAAAATAAATAACGTCAATATTATTTGCCCCCTTAGGAAATGTATTTTAGCTGTGAAGTTTTACTTTAATACTGTATTGGTGTATTTTATTATACTCAAATATTGTTCACACATTTATTGCTCACATCTATTAGTGAGCTTAGATAGTTTTCTTCTTTGTCAAAATAATCCATCCACCTCACAGATGTAGTATATTAAAATTAGACAGCATGATTATTGCACAGGCGTGCCTTAGGCTGGCCACAATAAAAGACCACTCTTTTGTGTAACATGTGAACAATATTTGATAGAAATAGACCTTTTGTGTAAATAAAGAAGTTTTAGATCTTTGAATTCAGCTCTTGAAAAATGAAAGCAAAAAAGTGTTGCATTTATATTTCTGTTGAGTGCATTTGAATGTGCAATGAAGTGCAAGTAGCAACAGATATTTGATCCTGTTAGCACACACAGAATCATCCAGATTTTAAATATAAATCATTGAGAGAAAGATAGCCATCATATTTTTGATTTCTTACAGCTGACAAATGACTTATCATCATTTCTGAAATGTAGTTAAAATAATATCAACGTTATGCATACAATATTGGCAAAACATTTAGAAACATAAATGTTGAAACATGATCAGTACAAAAAGACCTTGGAACAACATGTCAACATTTATCCTATTTGCCAAATCTAAACCAAACTCATCAGTGATTACATTTTATTCATGTTGTTGATTCACCCGAGAATGCCAACCGGGCTTACATGAATTGTGTGTGCATTCTTAATATGCACGGATTCCTTTGAGAGCAGCTTCTTATCTTGTTATCCTGCTTCAGTGTGTAAATGTTTGTGTGGTTTTTGATAATCTCTCAGAGCCTACAGTCCGTGCTCAGAAAGAAACAAGCCACATTGATTCACTGATGTTTGTATCAAAATGGTATGCTTGTATAATTTCTTTTTCCAATCCAAAATGCAGGCTTTATTCAGCCACATGCATTTCGGATTGAATATGATTAAACATTGCTGGTTCCAAATGTACATGAATTGTGAACAAGTATTAAAACATTCATTTAATGTGTTTGGTCAGCTAATCCTCATTGGACTGAGATATATTGTAATGTATTCATTTGGTCAGTTTTGGAAGGCACCCTATTTTTTTAATTTATTTTTTTTTAGTAGGGTATTGAAGTTTTTTTTCAGAACTCAGTAAAGAATTAACAGATTGAAAACAATACATTATTTTATAAATGTAGCTGCCTTAGGTTTTAGACGCAGCCCTAAAATATTCTTCTTGTGTTTGTAAGTTTTTACCACTCAGGCTCTGTATGTGAGCAACATGATCAGAGAGATTTTGAAAGACAGATAGTGCACCTTACCTCCCCTTCAGATGTGACAGCAGCTGTGTTTCCATTTGTGTATTTTGGGGTGTTGTTTTTTGGGATTGTGCATTAAAAAGATACAGATACAATCAGAGCTTCAAATAAACTTCGATGGAAACATACACAGAATAAATTCCTCAATATGCAACCAACAAATGTGACTTTTCCTCAGCAGATCATGTGATTGGATAACTGGACTAAACAACGCAACAATCTCAATGCAATCTCAAGACTCACTGGAAATACATGCTTGAGCCTACATTTTTGCGAAACCGCTATTTGAATTTATTTGAATATGTAATTTGTTTGTTGTATTCTATATGCATTTTTAGCAGTCATTTCTCCTGTTTTCAGTGTCACATGGTTTTGCTTCCAAAAGAGAAAACATTCATTGTGGAGATGTATATTTTTTGTTTGTTTGTAGGTTGATTTTGAAAGGGATAATTCACCCAAAACTGGAAAAAAACCCTCTATTTGCTCCAACTCATGTGGTTTAAAATCTTTTATGCATTTCTTCTGTTAAACACAAAAGAATATTCATTCATTCGTTCATTTTCATTTCGGCTTAGTCCCTTTATTAATCTGGGGTCGCCACAGCGGAATGAACCGCCAACTTATCCAGCATATGTTTTACGCAGCGGATGCCCTTCCAGCCGCAATCCATCACTGGGAAACATCCATACACATTCATCCACACATATACACTACAGACAATTTAGCTTACCCAATTCACCTATATAGACTTGTGGGGGAAACCGGAGCACCCGGAGGAAACCCACGCCAACACAGGGAGAACATGCAAACTCCACACAGAAATGCCAACTGACCCAGCCGAGACTCGAACTAGCGACCTTCTTGCTGTGAGGCGATTGTGCGACCCACTGCGCCACCACGTCGCCCTAAGAGAATTTACTCATCTGTAATTTGTGCATGACACATTTCATGACCGTTTTATATTGATGTTTAGAAAATGAATGAATGAATGACGGGGGTTGCACGGTGCCGCAGTGGGTAGCACAATAAAAAACAACTTTATTCACCTCTGTCTTCCATGTCAGATTATGGGCAATCAGTGTTGGGGGTAACACATTACAAGTAATGCGAGTTACGTAATAATATTACTTTTCTAAGTAACAAGTAAAGTAATGCATTACTTTTAAGTAAATTATTAAGTATTAATATTTTTACTTTTTCAAAAATGTAATGTGAGTTATTTTTTTGTTTAATTAATTAGGCTTAAAATAATACAGAATTGGGGGCCTCACAGTGGCGCAGTGGGTAGCATGTTCGCCTCACAGCAAGAAGGTCGCTGGTTCGAGCCTCGGCTGGGTCAGTTGGCGTTTCTGTGTGGAGTTTGCATGTTCTCCCCGTGTTCACGTGGGTTTCCTCCGGGTGCTTTGGTTTCCCCCACAAGTCCAAAGACATGCGGTACAGGTGAATTGGGTAGGCTAAATTGTCCGTAGTGTATGTGTGTGAATGAGTGTGTGTGAATGTTTCCCAGTGATGGGTTGCAGCTGGAAGGGCATCCGCTGCATAAAACATATGCTGGATAAGTTGGCGGTTTATTCCGCTGTGGCGACCCCAGATTAATAAAGGGACTAAGCTGAAAAGAAAATGAATAAATGAATGAATGAATGAATGAAAATGAATGACCTTAAGATTTCAACCGTATGTAAAACTGACGTTTCTTTCAAAAGCACTCTTTAAAAGATATCTTGAAGTTGTACATGTGTTATGGATGTGGACTTTTACATCGCAGTACTTTGCATATGTTTACTGCAAAAAATAATCATGGATGGTTTTATTGCAGTAAAAGTGTAGTAACCTTTACAGTAATTACAGTTGTACTACAAATACAATGGATAAACTATGGTTTGTGTTGTTTAGTATAAGTAGTAGTAGTAGTAGTAGTAGTAGTAGTAGTATTGTAAGGGGTGTCAAACAGTAAATGGGGCAGGGTATGGATGATTAAGTTGTCAGCTTAAATTTTAGTCCAAAACATACAATAGTGTATCTACCATTTAATAGAGCTATTCACTCATTGTCCCCATTTGGGGAATAAAGGTCATACTTATCTACTTACATTTTTTATTTTTTGAAAAGTAAAACATAAGAAAATTGAATCAAATTTAATATGATTGATAAACTATCTGTGCTTTGTTTGTAGCCAATTTTCTCAAAGCAATCTGAATGTGTCAAGGGTTTGGATTTCCATGATGTCAACAATCAGTTAGCTTTGCAGTAACAAAATCTATAAAGAAACATACACACTCTACATATATTAATGGGCAATTAGTTGCAATTTGCTTGGATCTTGTAATGTTGTAGTCAGTCTGCATTTGTCATTATCCACCCATGATTATAAGTAATGTTTAAAAGAAACATGTCAAAGCAGCTTAACATAGTTCTAGTAAAGTAAATTAATATTATTATTTTTCAAATATTAATTTGTAATCCTTTTATTAAAAAAACTTTGAATTTGGAAATTTGAAATTATCTACTGTACTTCTGGATGCAAGAGTATGTGAAAAAAAGTAAAAAGTACTAAACTTTGTAGTAATATCAGCAAAGGTTCCCCTGTTGTAAAACAGATAGTACTTATCTCTGATCAATATTAGCTGCATTAGCAACTGTTTAAGCCGTACAATAGTATTCTACTAAGATAAGCAAAACACTGGTTAATCTGTTCAAGGTTAAGGGTCATATCTTGGCTAGGTGAGTGCTAGAGTCAGGCTCATTACTGAAGCCTTTGTTTGAGTGCTCATGAGGGCTTAACGTAAAACAAAAGCAACCACTCGCATGCCAGTTGTACAGCTCATGCATGTGATTTCACTTCCCCGCAAACAACAAAACATCCCTCTAAACACCTCAGCGGAATTAAAGCAGGCTGGTTATTGCTTGAACAAATGGTATGAAAATTGTGTTCCTTCAATGTTGTTCTGTCACAAAGTGATGCACCATTAAGCCATATTAAAGCATCTCAGGGTGCTTTTGTCTCTAAACCACTAAAGTTATGAGCTACAACACAGCATTGTCAGTGTTCGTCCATGTCATGTGTTATTGTTTTCGTCATGTGATCTCTTTGTCCTCTTCCCGCCACCGTCAATGTTCATTTGTTCCACCTGTGTTCATCCCTTGTGTCTCGTTAGCTTAATCATCCCTTCATCTATTTATACCCTTTCGTCTGTGTCCTTCGTGGTCCGGTATTCTGCTTCGTGTGGTTCTGTTCCTGTGTCGTCCCGTCTTCCCGCATCCAGTATCTGTTCCCCGTAAGTGTTCAATAAACCCGTTTTGTAATGTTTCTCATTCTCCGTCTCGTTATGTCACCATCCGCCAGCCAGGCGTTACAAGCATATAGATTTACGTTACATTTAGATTTACATTTGGACAGGAATTTTGGCATTTGCTTATCTCTTAATTCTTTTAGATTAAATTGGACCTGTTTCCTAACATAGTGTGAATTGAGTTTGCACATAAGAAAAATCCTTAAACAGTATAACTTGATGGACATACAATACTAAACCTGAGAAAAAAAAAGCTTTACAATATTATTCAGTCGGAAAGTGTGGATCTACATACAAATTCACACATCAATATTTGTCCCACGTGAGAAGACATTCTTTGACAGAGAGATGAAAAAAATTCTCAAACGTAAAGGTAACAAACACAGACATAATGCCTATTACTTGAATAAATTAACTTTTTTTATTAGTTTTTCCTGAAATATATAATAAATGGACAATTTTAACAGTATTTTGATTGTTTATATTGCTGAGGGTGATGTGCAGTGACACACGAATGTGTTCATTGACGCTGGCATATAGTTATGCTCTATTACAGTAATTGATCAATTAGCATCAAGAGCTGGAATTATAATTTTAAATGCCTTGATCAGTTTATATGTCAAAAAAGCCTATAATAAATCTGTCTTCCATAAAGCAGCCATGTCGTTTGTCAAAAACGTTTTTAATACATTTTTTAGAGTTGGATTTTGCTAGAATGGGTTTTCAAAACAGAATTAAGAGAAATCTCTATAGGGTTTTCTTAAAAATGTTGTCATTGGAAGCCAGAAACTACACTTTGGCAGGAAGTCTGAAAAGGACCAGTCTGTAAAGTCTACACTTTCAGTAGTGATCAGGTTAATTGATGGTCAATTCATGTGTGAAAATAAAACTTTGTTTCACAGTTTGAGACTGGAATATGAACCTTTTCTGAGACAGTGGTTAAAAAAAACATCACAGCGAAAGTTTAGGTCAAAAAAATCACTGCAATGTTTCTTACTTAAATCCATACGTTTTTTTATTTCATAGGTATAATAGTAATAAAATAATTTAATATAATATGTTACATATTGTAAAATCAATTGTCTATCTTAATTGTTGTACCTAGTCATGTACAATATTTAAAATAGTGGTCAACCAATGTGTGCTTTTCAGTGAACAGCTTCATTACATTTAGTCCCCCTAATCCTGAATATTTGGTTATGGTTTCCTAGACAGCAATTTGATTAAATGGAGAGTAAAATGCCCAAGTCTTAAGCCTCGCAGACTTTTCTCTTAAGAAAAAGTCCAGTGTAATCTCCAATATACTCTTCTCAAGTATGTCACAAACTTCCTCAGATTTGCCAAGATACCAAAGTCTATCAATCAAATGTCAAACATTTCAATATGAACATTTTTTATCAGATTCTCTCCCCCAACGAAATTATTTGTGCTAGGCTAAATCATTTCCTTTGACAGAGTTCTTACTGTGTGGCTGCATTGTCAGCAGACAGTTCTCTTTTTGCTTGCCGTCTATTTCCAGCTTTCCTCTTTTGATCCTTGTTCTGTAACAGATTTGATCCCTCTGGCAGATTCAGGGCTGGTGATTCATAAGCTGTCTGTTACACATATAAAATACACTGGAGCCATGTTTTCCTAATAGCCACGATTGCTGTTCATAATCCTCTCCAGAGGAATAAAAACCTGTTTGCTCTGCCAAAATATTAAGTTGAACTGTATGAATATCAGCTTTTATGTGTGTGCTTTTTAGCTCAGCATTTGGGAAAAGCATGTGCTGACCTATGAAACATTCTCATTTAGTTTTTAAATCTAAATTTTAAACTCCTAAATATAAAACATTAACATCCAAAGAACATTTACATTCCACAGAAGGTTTAGATGATTCAAATAAATATTTTAAAGCATTTTAAGAACCCCACATGCAGTCGAAAAACCATTTTGCATTTGTCCAGAAATTTGTCAGCATTTTGCTTCACTTTATTGCATTGGGCTCTGTATGAAAGGATCTGTAACTTCATCCTTAGTTCTACTTCATTGTTTGTTACCGTAGTTTCCAACTGGTTTCGCACATATTCCCTGTTCTATTGATTTACATCTGTGTGTGAATCCTTCATTTTCTTAATGCTGTCCTGTCTCATCAATGTTATGCTTGAAGTGTATAGTTATGTGCAAACTATATATATGACATTAAAGTTCATATTTTGTCGTATAAGCATACATTTCAAAATATTGCAAAAATTGCCATTTTCATATATTTTTTTAACCATTCGAATTACAAATATGTGGATGTTCAAATATATTAGCTTTAATTTTTATGTATGCATTCATATGGGAAATTTAAACATATACACTTACCGGCCACTTTATTAGGTACACCTGTCCAACCGCTCGCTAGCGCAAATTTCTAATCAGCCAATCACATGGCAGCAACTCAATGCATTTAGACATGAAAACATGGTCAAGATGATCTGCTGCAGTTCTAACCAGAATGGGGAAGAAAGGTGATTTAAGTGACTTTGAACGTGGCATGGTTGTTGGTGCCAGACGGGTTGGTCTGAGTATTTCTGAAACTGCTGATCTACTGGGATTTTCACGCACAACCATCTCTGGGGTTTACAGAGAATGGTTCAAAAAAAGAGGAAATATCTAGTGAGTGCCAGTTCTGTGGGCACAAATGCCTTGTTGATGCCAGAGGTCAGAGGAGAATGGCCAGAATGGTCCGAGCGGATAGAAGGGCAACAGTAACTCAAATAACCACTCGTTACAACCGAGGTAAGCAGAAGAGCATCTCTGAATGCACAAAACATCAAACCTTGAAGCGAATGGGCTACCACAGAAGACCACACCGGGTGCCACTCCTGTCAGCTAAGAACAGGAAACTGGGGCTACAATTCACACAGGCTCACCGATATGGGACAATAGAAGTTTGGAAAAATGCTGCCTGGTCTGATGAGTCTTGATTTCTGCTGCAACATTCGGATGGTAGGGTCAGAATTTGGCGTCAACAACATGAAAGCATGGATTCATCTTTCCTTGTATCAACAGTTTAGGCTGGTGGTGGTGGTATAATGGTGTGGGGGATATTTTCTTGGCAC
>CAIGQW010002378.1:39826-85765 GCA_903798125.1 Danio choprae
ATTGTATATTGTATATCATATCTTATGTAAACTCTGTATAAGTGCATTCAGGGGGTCAGAAAGACTAACTTTGTTTTATATGAAGGTATTTTAGTATGTTTTTATTCTCTGACATTCTGTTGACAATTTTAACAACGTGTAAAAATAATACCTCAGACTTTCATACATATGAACTCTCTGCTGTCTGCTCAGTCAACTTTACTCATGACCGTTGTCATGTCTTGCTGTGAATGTGTGCGGAGAAAGAGTTTCGTACTGGCACTGTGTGGGCAGACTATGGATAGCAGAAAAGATCAGTCTTGGCATTTGACGCTTGTTGTTTTCTCCAAGCAACCTTCAGCACACTGCTGTCCTGATGTGATGTTTTCAGGGAACAGTGAGTGGAGTTTGGGGACAGGTGTTAGGACACTGGACGTTTGTCCCGGGGCATCTGTCTCACACGATTCTATACTGCAAGGTCATCCTGACAACTACAAAGCCCAGTCGCATCTTGGTAGATCTGAGATGACTAGAGGACATATCGATTGTGTTTCTCTTAATAGATGATTCCTTACAACAACTTAAAGGGAGACTCTCCAGGCAAAAGACTTTTTTCATGCACGGGTCAATTCAGATTTGGGGGCTTTCAGTCTAATGAAAAGAAAACATCTAAAATACACTTTTTAAGTTTTTTCGTGACCTCTGATGAATAAAGGGACTGAGCCAAAGGAAAATTAATGAATTAATGAATGTTTTAAAAGGCCATTTTCTACAAAAATATATTTCTGCCTGCACTTAGCCCTGCTGAATTATTAGCCCCTCTCGATATTTCTTTCCAAATTTCTGCTTAACAGAGAGATTTTTTTTTTACAGAGAGACACATTTATAATCATAATAGTTTTATTAACTAATTTCTAATAACTTTTGCCTTTGCCATGGTGACAGTACATAACATTTTACTAGATATTTTTTTAAAATATCAGTATTCAGTTAGGCAAATTAGGGTAATTAGGCAAATTGTTGTGTAATGATGGTTTGTTCTGTAGACAAAAATAATTGAAAAATAAATTGCTGAAGAGGGCTAAGAATATTGACTTTAAAATGTCTTTTAAAAAATAAAAACTATTTTATTCTAGCCAAAATAAAACAAATAAGACTTTCTACAGAAGAAAAAATATTATAAGAAATATTGTGAATTCCTTGCGTCATTTGGGAAATATTAAAGGGTGAATAATTTTCACTTCAATTGTACATACAAATACAGATTATTCATATTTATATTCTGAATTTTTTTTTACAGGAAGATATGATCATACATCATTTACCTGGTTATAAGCAACTATATACAATATATTTTTCCGGCTGAGAGATTCCCAAAATCCCCTCTGTAAAAAACTTTTGACTAATATGTGGGGGAGAGGGAGATATGTGGGAGATACGTTTTGAACATGCAATCGTCCAGATCCAGATTTTTATTTTCAGAAAAGCAAATTAGTGAATATTTAATTAAATAACATCTCATTTGTATTGCAAATAATGTTTGCCATTCTTAATGTAAACAACAGAGAAGTATGGTGAAAACTATTAGTTTATTTTTTTGCCTTATACCTGCAGTGTGTTTCCTTAAATATTCATTATCAAAAGCTTTCTGCTGATGTCTCACTCATAGCGTCAACGTGCTGCTCTAGGGAGAGTTGTGGGCAAACATGCATAATACATGTGAAGTGTAATCTCCAGTCAGCAACAGACTGGCACTCACTCTAGTTGTCCTCTGGCACTGGACACGACCGCAGGCTCTGGAACGGGGCCACTTTCTCACTCAAGAGAAATTTGCTAGGATTTACGTGTAAGTGTAAGTGTGATCATAAAATGGTGTCTATTCCAAAGAAAGAGTCATAAACAAATGTGTATGTTTCCTTTGAGGCACAGATTTGTCTTATATTAAATGTAAATATATTAATTACATTTATTTTAAATAATATTCATTTTTATATTTGTATTTATTTCATTAAATGTTTTACAGTTTTATTTTTGTTTTTGTAGTTTATAAACTCACATGTGTATCCCCTTAAACTGCAAAGATTTTTGAAACTACTATTTTTGAATCTAGTCTTTCTAATTTAAACTATTACATTTATTTCAGTCCGTTACTTACCTGTTACTTTACTTTGTAATTATTTGTGGAATATAACCATTTTTGAGTGAAAAATGTATAATGATTTATGTTTATTTTTGTAGGATTTATATTTTTATTTATGAAGTTATATTAAAAATATTAAATTATGTATTTGATTTTTGTTATTGATGTTTGTGCAAAACTTGAGTCCTGAGTAGCCTCTGGATTATGATTATAATTATGCCTGATTTGTTATATATATAAATATTAGGCAGGCTTTATGTAAATATATATAGTTTTGGTATTTGTCACCATGTTTATGTTACGTAAGGTCGTCTAAATGATAACAACTCTAGCATCTTCATACAGCGCACCTGTAGAGGACGCTGGTGGCGTCTACAGTGTTCACTACTAAGTGAACATGGCAGGGTTTCTGTTGCTGTCAGAGCGTTCGCTGAATGCTCGAAGCGCCTCGTGTGGTTGGCTGTGGTGGGAGTGGGCGGGGCATGAACAGCGCCGCATTTATATAGGAGCAGGAAGCCCTGAGCCACAGACTGAGAGAAAACAGAAGGCTTGAGGAAAGTGAGCGAGGGCTAATGTAGGGTGTTTAAAGAAGACAACACTGAGAGCGGTTTGTAGTGTTTTTCGTACAGGACTGGTAGACCAAAGACAAAACACCTCTCCAAAATGCTCTGCCATGTAACTCGACCGGACGCGGTGGTGATGGAGATTGAAGTGGACGCGAAGGCGAACGGAGAGGACTGTCTGAATAAGGTGAGATCATGAATGAAAGTCTCAATGTGAAATTGATGTGATGGTTATTTGTAAACTGGTCTGAAACGTGCGTTTTGGCTCTTTTGCATTGCTTCGAATGACATAAAAACAAATGTTGATAAAGAGATGTAGCCTGAGCGCGGAATGAATGAGTTTGAGTCACACATGGAAACTTAATATCAGCATCATTGTTTATATATCTAATATCATGGGTTTAATTAGGCAAAAATGGCGAATAATATTTGGCATGCAAAGCATTTTTGGGTGCTTGCGTCACATAAGTCACATATGTTGTTTATTCATCATAACAAATGACCAAATATAATGTGTTAGCCTAGTAATGCTGCTGCATAAAAACAACAACAACAACAACAACAACAAAAAAGAAAATTACATGATAATTTAAGACACGTGTGTTACTGAAACATTTACGTTCTTATTTTATAAAGAGAGCGATGTTTGGGGTATTCCCGAACAATAGTGTGCATGTGTGATGGCATGCTCGAGGTTACTAAAGTTCAATTGCTGCAGCAGCAGATGTTTGTCTCTTGCATGGAGGTACTACTACTCTCGAACAAAAAATGACAAAATGAAAGATCTTTAATTTTTGATGGATGTTTTAAGAAGGTATCGTAAGTTGTCTGGTTTACGCTCAACTCGGACTTTTCAATCAAGCCATTTAAAAAACGAACAAATCTAGTTAGCAGAGGAGATGTGAGGAACAACGAGGCTCAGATTAGAATCATTAAATGAAGTTTGCTTCAGTCAGAATGCGATGACGTTTGTTTTTTGGTCGTAGAAGCATGCTTTAAAGCGTAGTCTAATCCCAGGGCAGTTTAAATTTTCCCTTTAATCGGGATCTTTCTCATCTCTATTATGTAACTGATATTCTGAAGGGGAAATAATCTCCTGAGACTCGTACTAAATTTAGCAATATTTGATTTATTTTAATGAGCTGCACAATTATACCTTAATAAAATGACCATGTGGATATATTACTTGTACAAACTTACTAAATTGTTTAAAATTTGTTGAATTCGATCTTGAAGTACTTTTGTTAACATATATTAATATATATTAAGTAAATGTCCTGAATTCTTATATTACAAAAACAAAAAAGGACTTGTCTGTTTAGCAGACAGCCCAAGCTGATTTTTTTCACCCTGTAGTGCTTTTTACACTGCTCAAAACACAGGATTATCATCATACTAAATATCAGTTTTTAACCACCATAAAGGATTGTTTCACACAATTAGAAAAAGAGTGTTAGTGCTATTTTTAAACCCAGATTATAAAACCCAGCTTTTGCGTTGTTTGGCATACGTTGCAGCTCCAAACGTGCAGCATGAGAAAATTTGGTTGTGTGGTGTGGAAAATGTATTATGATTTAAATACATTTTACATCATTTCTATGTATTTTTTTTATATATATGTTACAAATATGAGTGTGTTTTTTGTTATTGTTTTGTCTGCTAAACTTTTTGTCCTAAGTAGCCTGTATATTAAAGTTATAATTAAAATAAAGATTATTAGTGTGGCATTTGCAAAAACAAAAACAAAATATAAATAAATAAAAATGTTTATCATTCTTCATATTTTGAAAGTTTAATTCATAGTGTTAATTGCAATTCCGTTGTAATTAAATGTGAAATGTAACTATTTTTGAGTTAAAAGATAGATGACTTATTTTACATGATATTCATGCCTATTTATTTTTATAATTTATATTGAGAATTTTTGCAATAACCCATTTCTGAGTTTATTTATTCATTTATTTTCTTTATTGCTGTTATGGCTAGATTGTTAGCTCATATTAACCATGTCAAATAGTGATAGAAAATGCATTCTACTGAAGTGAAAAAGAGTTTAATTCAGAAGACCCAGAAATTAAAAATAATCAAGTGTAATAGGGAACCAGTAAACAACATCTTTATATTAAAGTTGTTGTTTTTTTGTTTGTTTGTTTGTTTGTTTGTTTGTTTGTTTGTTTTTGAATAAATGAATGATTTGCCATTTCTTGAATGAAACAAATGAAACAGAGCAGTGTTTGATTTTTATCCATTGAATTGATAGGATGGTTTTTGATATTGGTGGGTCTCACATTGGTGAAAGGTTGTTCCAAATTCTCCCCAATAAACGCATCATTAGAGAAGACTTTTATTAAAGAATAGTTTTTTTTAATAATAATTTACAAGAGCTGCTTCAATTTAGAATATTATATGCACATTTTCAGATTTTTTTCATAAGAATTTGTCATAAATTTCTTATTGCAATATTCCATAAAAAAAAAATCATACTTTTCAGTTTTGGAGACTTACAATGCAAAATGTGTTTTATGCTTTTTTTCCTCTCTCTCTCGCTCTCTCTCTCGTTAATTCTTGTGAACAGGTATGTCGGAAGTTGGGAATTATTGAAGTGGATTACTTTGGGCTGCAGTTCTCCGGCAGTAAGGGAGAAAACCTATGGCTGAACCTGAGGAACAGAATCTCCCAGCAGATGGACAATCTCACGCCCTGCAGACTGCGGCTCCGAGTAAAGTTCTTCGTGGAGCCTCATCTTATTCTGCAGGAGCAGACGAGGTACATACACACAAAGACATTAGTACGAGAAACATGCATAAAATTGGATTGTTTCAGGAAGTCGAGAACATTTCATCATTGTCTGTGGGTAGAGATTGTTTTGAACTTCCGTTTCAGAACAGAAAAGGTTTTAGAAGAAGAGCGACAGGAAGGAAATCCACTGCGCATGTGGGTGTATGAATATTTAGTGTGAGATCAGTGGAAGCAAAGCCATTTTTCTGCCATTCACTGTGTCTAATGTGGATTCAATGCCCGACTTGAGCTGTATCTCGTTTTTTGGAGCCTGTCTGTGTTGAGATATAACTGCAAAAAATCTAGGGCAAGTTACATATTAAATATTGATTTAGCAACACTGCTTTTCTCAACGACTGTTCTTTCGACTGAAGTCATGCGTCTCTGGTAGCAAAGCAGAAAGAGCACGGTAGCCTGTAAAGTACAGTGGTTTGAACTGTAGTAACCCTGCTCCCTGTGGGTTACTGTAGGTCGTTGTGCGATGAGCAGCAGCAGGAAATGCGATCCCCTGCTCAAAGGCTCCTGCCCACAGAGACAGAGCTGGCGGAGTCACCACCACCTCATGCGCCTTTATTCACTCTGACTCTGGAGTTTTCTTACTTTTCTTTGTCTGAGACAAATGTGGAGTGCAGCCTAAAGGATACAAAGATGCAATTCAAGCTCTTGTGGCAGCATTTGTGACAATATCCTCGACCATTATTTTACAATAATACGGTCACAACGAAGTACATTTGCAATGCGATAAATGTTAAATGCATTTTGAAAGTATCGACTTAGAGGCAGTTTTGCCAAGAATAATAGTTCCTGCATTTACTCTCATGTTGTTTCAAATGCTTCTCATCTTTGAAAACAAAAAATATAGATTGAAGGTTGTTTGTGTAGTTTGAACATTTTAAGTGTATTATTATTATTATTATTATTATTATTATTATTATTATTAACTTAATTGTACTGTAGTTAAGAATTTTTTTCTGGTCAGGAATATTATGCAATAAAGTTCTGGGTAGAATTTGTGCAATTCCTCTAATTCTCTGACATTTTAAATCATACTTTTTTTCTTTTCAATGTGAAACTATTTATTGAGCTCTGCAGTTTAAAAACAAAATGAAGCCATTAGGCGAAGGTTTTGAAGCACTCTAGACATCAACTTACTCCCCAGACAGAGCCTGCAGATAATTTGACTGTGTAGTTACAATGCTTGTCATGTAAATGAACTCTTTCTGTCAGGATGCTGCCCTCACAAATGCTGTTTTTTTGACATAGAGCAGTACAGACAAGTGTTAAGTTTTGTTTTTCGTTTTCCACTCTCTCGGCCCTCTTTACAGCAGGTTTTTTTCAATTACTAGTGGATGAGGTTAATTACTAGTGTAATTTTCAGCTGAAACTTTAGCTCATCCATTTTCGACTACTATCAGATGTAGTTGAGAAAAGTATTTGACCAGGCTGGTTTCATATTATTGACATGAGGGGTTGTTTATACAGCAGTGGTTTCAGCCAAAAATGGTTATGTTTTTAATGCATTTTGCCTGTTCATTTAAGTGACAATGGAATTTTGAGAACTGAAAATGCATAATTATGAAAATTGCTTTTCAAGTTTTGAAAAACGGCACTATTGTAATTTCTATGTAAACATCCATTACATGAAATGCATAGAAAGTTCTAGATTCGTAAATGTGTCTATTTTTAAAGGCAAGGGTGAAAAAACCCAAAGTGAGTTTGCTTGCACTTTTTCTGCAAAGTGTCAAAAAACTTGTAGCGAAGACTCATCATAAATGCATGACAAATTCAAAATACACATTAACACACAGGTACTGTTTACTAACAAGGTGACAGTGCCAACTACTGTCCTGGCATACACGGTGCAGGGTTTTTGGCAATTTTTGTGAATGTGTGTAAACCAGAATCCATTTTTAAAAGCATTGTGTATACATGATCATTTTTCAGTTTTTGACTACATTGTTGTGTAACTGTGGACTCGTGCCCCTTGTAAAATTTACTTTACAGTAAATGTGTACCTACTGCTTGCTACTTCTACCCCTACAGTGAAGTCTCGGTATCTGCTGAAGTTCTCCGGTATCTGCTGTGTGCTGGTATTTGATATCCGGTCCATTTTGGAGCCTAGCGTTCAGTGCGCTCCAAGCTATGCTGGGTCCTTTTCAATAAAACGAGAAGCGATTGTGTGCCAGACATGTGGCCTCTGGAAAGCATCTCTGGCAGGGCAGTATGTGCATGTACACTTGCTTCCGTTTCCTGGTTACTTGCCCTTTTCTAAGGGTTTGTGATATATATATTTATTTATTTATTTATTTATTTTTAAAGCTTTTTTTTCCCCAAATGGACTTCTGTTGACCTGAGGAAGATTAGCAGGGGTGTCACCAACAGATGGTGAATGAGAGGTTTTTTTATTTTATTTTTTTCCTGAACTTGGAACAGTAATTAAAAGTTTTTTTTGGTGTTGCGGGTGGCTTTTTGATTTATTGTTGAGGGGCATTACACCCCTGTAGCCGCCACATACATTATCATTTAAGCTGTTAAGGCACCCTGGACGGCCTTCCAAATGGGCATGAAAACGGCTTACAGTGTGTGAAGGCCTTACGTCTTAGGAAAATTCGAGATGGCGGGGGTTGAGACTTTGCTTTTCAAGTGAGAGCACAGCTTTGATTTGGGCTGTGATCTAAAATTTGGTAGAGGAAATAAGATGCACATTGAATAACAATGAAGATCGTCATTGTGCCTCGTATGGAAGGAGCTAGAAGTATTCAGAATGGATTATTAGCATAGTGCTTAGTGTGCAGTGAACGCTGGATTTATTCTCTGCCCTCTTAGAAATATTTATGGATGTATTCATTCCATATTCTATACGTGCAGTATGGTAAATTGTTAAAAGAAAACATTTATCATTATAAAATCTTTTTTAATTTTTTATATATATTTGCATTAATTTAGAAATGCCATGTCATGAGAATCTGAACCAATGAGTCATCAAAAATATTGGTTTGTTGCATAAAATAAACTACCTTTCAAAAGTAGTTTTGTATCACTTATATGTGTGTATATTTATTAATACATGTTGTTGTTGTTGTTGTTGTTATTAGCAGTAAAAATTCTGACGCTTGCTGTGGCTACCTTTCAAAAATACAGTAAGTAGAACAATGTTTTAAAAGATTACAATTTTAAATAGTTTTAATGTAGTTCTGTTTTTTTTTTTTTAATTAACTGATATGTATGGCTTTTGAATTTAAAAGTACATTTTAAATTACATCCTTGAACTTGGGTAGTTTAATAAATGGATTCATAGATAAAATCTTGAGCTCATGTAAAAATGAATATAGTTGTTGGTACTGTACATTGTGATGTTGATCACTTATTATTTTAAAGATATTTAGTTTGTTTTCAATGTTTTTCATTTCTATTTTAAATCTATTCAATCAATTAAAATATTTTTCTCAACTTTTCATATTAGCCAGAATTACGATATTTATGGATTCCTCTAATTGATGCATAACAAAAATATAACAGTCGTTTAGTTCCCCCTTTTTTTTTCTTTTTTTTTTGTAGTCAAAGTAAACCAAACCATACAAACACTTTCATGCAGTTCCTTTCCTTTGTTTGTCAAAGTAAACCATACAAAAGTAAATGGACTGAATGGAGAAAGTGACGCCCATGACAGAATATAGATGGCTGCCTGGCATTTCTGAGTATAACACAGGCTGCTGTTGCATGAAAACAGTCCTTTGTTCACTCTTTGGCACTGTTGTAGATTTGTGTGTGTGTGTGTGTGTGTGTGTGCGCGCGCGCACATGCATGCATGATGCGGCCCAGCCTCCAGCTACAAGGGTCGTGTTCTCTAACCTTGTTGTTTGTGCAATGACCTCTGCCCTACTTCGACACTGCGTTCCTCTGCTCATCACATCGACCAGTGAGCTATGGCATGTATTCACCACGCACTCCTACAAACGCAGCCTGAAGCCACATGGTATTCCCCTCAGAAATGATGTTTGAGTGAGTTGTTAATGTGCCAAACACTATAATTGGCTTTTATTTTGTGATGCTGTTTTAGAAACCGAGTCAAACTGAACTTCCCATAAAATCTTCTTTAGAAGACCAATGTGGTGATTTATGACAAGTGAGCTAATAAGCACATATGCATGTTAGGAACGGCCCTAAGTGATGATCGTTCAGCTTGTTCTTAAAAAAAAAAAACACCTCCTGTATAGAAATGTTAGTACTACCTTGCTGTATACATTTATTTTCTTTCTTTTTCAAAAACATGTTAGGTTATGTCATTTTTATGTTATATTCACCCAAAACTAAAAACTGTGTAATTTTTACTCACCCTTCACTTGTTACAAACCTGTTTGAATTTCTGTTGAACACTTACATTCTAAAGAAATATGTAAACCAGTAACCAATGACTTCTAAAGGTTTGGAATCACTTCAAGGTGGTTTTATTTATTTATTTTATTATTTATGTTTTTAAATAGGGAGTAACTTTTCATTTTTGTGTGAACTATCCCTTTTAAAGTTAACATTAATTTTATGAGCAATTTTATGTCTGTGATTTTGGAACATTTGAGCAAAACAAGAAATCTAGCACAAAGGTGAGAAAACATTTTTATAAAGGGGTGACTTTTAGAAATAGACATATGATATCTTTAGCCCATATCGAAAGGCAAAACATTCTGTGTTCATTGATGGGTTTCTGAGTCAGAAATGTTAAAATGAGAAAGGGCTCCACGCCAAACCCTGCTTCACCTCAACTCCTGTCCAGGGCTAGAACTCTGCTCAGGCTTTCACAGTTTTTCTGCTTCCTTTCTATCTCAGCCTGTTTTGTTATGTAAGATGCACCAAACAGGCCTCTGAATGCCGAAGAGCCTCTTATATAAGACCCAGAGCAGCCCGAATGGAAAAGCTAGCTTCTGTACTTAATTTATTATGACAATTCCTCATTTTCATTAGTATAAGTGCATCCTCCAAAAATAGATATTTATACTTCCTCTGAGGAGAGTGCTGGTGGATGTTTGCCAGATAGAAAGAAAAAATGTTTACTGAAACCGCAATAAGGATTCCACACAAATGACTGCGTGGACATCTATGTTTTCTGTTTTAATTACAGGCTGAGGAAAATCCTCAAACGAGGCAGAGTTAAAGATAACCACTGGCCTTGAGGGGCCTAATCCTGCTTACAGCATTATTGGATCCTTTGAGGATCAGAGCTGCCCCACCTCTTTTCCCAACCACATCCCCCTCCCACCCCCAAAAAATGCATCTCTTAATCTGCCTTGCTCTATTTTCAGTAAGCATAATCAAAGGCGTCGTTCACATTTGAGTTCAAGCAAATATTAGAGAACATGTTTTTTTGTTTGTTTAACACTTTCAGGCAGTGCCACATATTCGGAGACGAATGTCACAAACCTTTTGAGTTTTTCATCAGCGTCCCTGCACCACAGCATTAAAATCAATAGATGTGGCACCATTCACTGACATGGCATAAATTGTGTGGGACTCTCAATGCTACCTTGCTAAGCCTCATTAACTCATCCTGGAGGCAATTTTTGTTAGAAAAATGGTTGATTTGACTATTCACAGCTAACGTTTTGTTGTCCTATTGAGAGAAGTAAGGACATTAATGAGCAGTCAGCTCTCAGCAATCATTGCACGGTCTCAATTATGCTTTAGCTAGTCTTTATGGCATGGTATTCGTGCCAGGCTTGTGTAAAGATGCCCGTATTGTTTTGGAGGGCTTGAGTCTTTAGCATTCTCATCAGGACTGAATGATCCTGTTGATCTGCAGAGGCCAGCGCCATTAGCAGAGGCGCAATGCACTTTTAAATAAGAAGAGAAGGGCTCTTTTAAACATTAATCAGTGTACTGGTTTAGCCTCAGCCCTTGGGAAGAGCAGTGAATAATGTTTATAAGCTTAAGCCTTGCACATTCTCATACTCTGGCTGTTTGGAAACACGAGAACATCTACAGTGCTCTCTCGAATGTGTTACACCACTGGTTTTCTTTACGCCTGCAAATATGCAAAACATGCCGCTGTGATCTCAGGTCTTGTTATCTTCACAGTCAGGGCCCTGGGTGTTGTCAGCAGGAACTGGAGTGCGGGTGCTATTCGGGGTCAGCGTGAGCTTGAACATGCAACCTCTAGCCACTCTCGCCTCATGTCCAATCCTGACAATAAGGTCACCAGCAATCCCAGTAAGCTCCTGATTACCTCCTTACTGCAGGGAGACTGTGACGCTCAAGATGCTCTTGAAGATACATGGATGGATCACAAAAACAAGCTGCCTGTCAGAAATGTAGTCATGTGGAAACGTGCATTGAAATGTTGAGCTGTCTTGCCAACATGACAAAAATGTTAAAGGAAAAACGCTGCAAAAGTGTTTTACAAAGTCATTTTTATGTTTGTTGTATTTTTTACATTTATAAATAATCTTCCAACTGACACTTTGTCTATTTGTAATTCAAAGTTTCAATTTAGGACAAGTTAGTGGGTTTTGTTTTTTCTTTTTTCTTTTTTTTTTCTTCTTGTTTCTAAGGGTGTTTTTACACTTGCAATTACTGTTAGTGCAGTTTGTTTCAACAAAATGTTGAAAGTAGAGCACCAAACTTGCAGACCAGAGAAGTTAACTTTGAAATATAAATGCAACACACACCATCGGCATCAAAATGAGCCAAAAACAAAACAGGATATCACAAGATGTGACTATAAAAAGGATAGCCTGATTGAGCATACCCGTTTGTTTTTAGTTTAATACAGGCATCAGAAACGCATCTCTTCTACTACACAAGTGTGTTTAGCTCAATGTACTTTTCATCACTATATATTATTTATTAAATATTTTTTTTGTTTTGTAGGGAAGCTTAACACTCGTAATGAAGTGTACATAAAAATAAATAACAAAACCAAAAGGCATCCACAATGACTCCACTGCTCTCTCTTTTGATACAAATTCATTGTTTTCAGTCAACTCAGCAAACACTTTTTGCATATTTGTTTTTGGCCTTTTCTTCCTCCTATTTCTGAGCCAGTGCTTGATTAGAAAATTATCGGTTTAATTTGCATTCTTTTTAAAAGCAGTGACTCATTGGTGTAAAATTTTCACAGGATAAAACTTTAATTATAAACAGTTGAGAAAATAATTATCTTGATTTAATTGTGTGTTGTTTTTTTGTTGGGTTTTTTTTGTACTGTGTTTTTATGCTAGTGTTTATAGATTACACGCACTCCAAAAACAGCAGAACCGGTTTAACCACTTTTCTGGGTGAACTGTAGTAACCTACACCTTTTGATTTTCTCAGGAATGATGTTGGCTGGTCTGTTTAATTTTAGTTTTTCTAGCCTACGGCTTTATGAAGTTTTAAAAACTGATGCAGAACATCACTTCCCACAGGCGTTTGCTCGCAAAACAGGTCTTTTGTTTGATTACACATTCTTGATTCCGTTTTCATCTGAATGCTTGGGTGTTTTTGGCGAATGATGATTAACACTTTGTGGGTTAGCGAGGAGGTGTTTACCTGTGATGCATGAGCTGCCGGCCGGGTTTACTTGAGTTCGTTGACTGCCAGTAACCTCCACCACACCGCTCACAGCAATGTTATTTGACTAACTCTGAAACCACATTGTTTCTGAGGGCGCCTGAAAAGAATGAAGCTCCTGTGCGGATTGGCCTCTTTGTTGTTGTCTCCAGGCAGAAGCTTCTCGTTTCATTTCAGAGGAATGTTTTGTTCTTTTTGCTGCAGACCCCCAAACATCTGGCCCCCCCACTACGACCATGCTTGAAACTGAAAAAACAATTAGTAAGGAAGAACTGGTGAAAACAAAAATAGTGGCCACAATCCTGAAAGGTGAAGCAGGAACAGGACTTGAATAAATAATGGTAACTTTTTTTTTTTTCTAGTTTAATGTATTTGGCCTTTTTAAAGAAAGCAAAAGCCTGCACGCAGTATCCATTTAGGGGGAAAAACAAGCAAAAATGCATTCAATACTTATAGTTTCTGCACGAGAACATTACTTTTTTTGGCCTTCATACTTTTTTCTTTTACAATTGACGTACATATACATTGTAATGTTATTTCAATTACAGTGCAAATTACATTAAAACATTACTTTACATTTTAAAAGTTTTTAAATTTAGTAACATTTATTTTTGTATTTTTCTATCATTTTGAATTTTTGTATCTATGATTTTAGTTTATGAAAAAAAAAAAAAATGTTAGTCTAAACTTTTGAGCGTGTGTGTTTATAGAACTTACAATCTTGCCAACCTTCATCGTATCTGTAAACCTCAATGTCTCCCAAACCAACTATTAGCTGGTTTGATGGCACCATAAACTTCATGAACTCAGTAATTCTGATTATTTCCCTGTTGCCTGTCATGAGATTCGCTTTTCAGCCAAGTATCTGGGGAAATTCAGCAGAAAGTGCACTGCATCTGAAGCCAAAACCTCAAACACAAACAAACACCCTCCTTCGCAAAGCTCACACTCTTTCAGATATCATGGCATGACCCATTTCCCGTCAGCAAAAGGGTACAGGCGTTTTTAATTGAATTCTTCCAGCTACATGATCAAACGTTTCTACTGCGTGATTCTTTCTTTGGTCTTTTTTTTTTTTTTTTTGGACAAAATAAAAAAAAAATAAGGGTGCAAGTTTTCTATTTCTTTTAGTCAGATGTCAGTGTTTTTGTTTTGATTGTTGTTGTTTTTTTAGGTGTGCCAGTGCTTCTTGGTTTTAAAATATAATATAGTAAACACCAGTATAATGGGGTGTGGATACATTTATAGGCAGTTTACGTACTCAAGTTAAAGGCAAAAAATTACTGTCTGCTCCACTTTTATTGCATTGCTCAAGAAGGATAGGCAGACATTTGTTTTCATAACACAAACTCTTGACCTTCTGCACAGTATTCACTTTTGCTTATCTGAAGGGGCTTTGAATTGACTGGGACAGGTGTTGAGTGAGCGTGGGATGCACCTGCGGCCTCTAGACCCCCCCTCACCCCCATTAATATGATAGTATTCCGCCACAATCTGCAGCTTTCAACTGCTCTCAGCTTACAGTGTCTTTCTCTTGTGAAATATTGACTTCATGCTTGCTTTAAAAAGACTACTTCAGCACTTTAGTTAACTTTAAACTGTAGTTTGTAGTTCAATATTTAACAAGTACTGTGTGTAACTTTATTATGTTAGGCAACACATAAAAAAAACGAAGTTAATTTTGTAAGAATATTATTACAAAGATATATATATATATTTTTTTAAACAAGTGTGTTAAAGTACACTTGGAAACTGGGACCTTTGGGTACGTTTAGCATGTTGCAAGGACAGTAAGGAGTTATCAACATCTATCCTTGTCATACTTTTTTGTTTTTATTAATTTTCTTCTGTTAACTATAGTCAAATCAGTAGCTGAATGCCTATTACACTTTAAATTGTGCAAATGGAAATGCCATTCATTTAGGATATGACTAATGGAAACGTTAATTTTGCCAACTTGTAATATCTCAAGTTTTTACACATGAGGTGGCTTTCAGGCAATTCAGAAAAGGAACATTTAGCAAAATGGGGGGGAAAAATATACGTTTTTATTTATTAAATTTAAATGTAATCAAATTTTTCTTTAAAGATATAATGGGTTTATTTGTACAAACTGACTCTCTTGATCATGATGCAGCAAACCGTACAAGAGGCTTCTGCTCTATTGTATCGCACAACTGAAAAAAATAAAGGTCTTCATCCATAAATTCTGAATCCACCATTCCTCTGTGAAATTGCGTACTGTAACTTTCTAGAAATACCTCATACATGGCCGCTCGCAGGAATAAGGAGCTTGTCTTGCCATTTTAAAGGGATATTTCACCTAAAAACGAACATTTCCTTTATCATTTACTTGCACTCAAGTGGACCTAACTTTTATAAATGTGTCTCTTCTGTTGAACAAACAAGATATTCTGAAATGAATCCGCAGTCCCACACAGACTGCTGATTCACAAGTATCATTCAAACGGCAAATAGAAACTTCTCTTCTACAAGCACTTCAGCACTCTAATATAAATCTAATTATGGAAGTCAATCACTGTTTTCTCCCAACATTCTGCAGTATCTACCTTTTTAAGTTCAACAAAAAATAAACTAAAATTGGTTTGAAATAAGGGGAGGATGAGTAAATGACAATTTTTGGTGAACTATCCCTTTAATACATCAATTACGCTCGCACATCTCCTTTTTATTAATAATAATATTCACTATTGTGGCTGTTTTATATTAATGTAAAATATTTTAGTTGTTAACAGGAACTCCGTCATTTTGGAAGTAGATTATCAACATTTAGATCATATCACTAAAAGTCATGGTTCACCCAAAAACATAAAATTATTTACTCACCCTTTACTTTCTTTTTTTCTGTTAAACACAAAAGAAGATACTTTGAAAAATGCTGGAGACCTGTAACCATTGACATCCATAGTATTTGTTTTTCCTACTATGGATGTCAAAGGTAACAGGTTTTCTTTCAAAAGTAATTTTTGTGTTCAACAGATGAAACTCATTTAGTACATTTTTTTTAATTTGAGTGAACTATCCCCTCAACTGTTATACCCGAATGTCCAGCTTAAAGCAGGCTACTGTGATGTGCTCTCTGGTGGCACATATAAACCTC
The DNA here is from genome assembly GCA_903798125.1 of Danio choprae. NCBI lineage: Eukaryota > Metazoa > Chordata > Actinopteri > Cypriniformes > Danionidae > Danio > Danio choprae. The sequence continues at coordinate 55,950 of CAIGQW010002378.1, forward strand.
ATGTTCACAGCAGCCCATTAGATGGTGAAAGATCACATTGTGTGGCGTGTGTGTTGACGTCGAGCAGCTGCGTGTTGCTAAGATTAGCACTGTAATGATCCTGACTGAACTGGCGCTCATGTTCTGTCCAGGAGAAGCAGGAGTTTGACCGCTAGTAACCTCAGCCTCCTTCTCCTCCTCCTCCTCCCCCATCAGACGCCTTTGTTTTGCCTGCCAGGTAATTCATCACACGAGTCTGATGTCAAACAGGGAAGTGCCTCGTCAGACTCCCTTTGTCAAACGGCAGCTCTTGTTTATTTGTCTGCCTTATGAATCCACCTCAATTTCTCTTTTCGGTGTTTTTTTTTTTTTTTTTTTTTTCGTTTTTTTTTTTTTTTTGGTTTCTCTTTTTTTTTTTTTTCCAAGTCAATGTTTATCGGCCCGGGGCTTTTGTCGGCAGCGCTGTGTGAACTGATATGCTGGTGTTTGTTTTCCTAAAGGGCCATCGCCTGTGTGCAGAGCAGGAATATCTCCAGGCCTGTGTTTTTTGCTGTTCCCATGCTCTGGTCTGTTCCAGAGGCATGCTGGGGGGGGAACATCAGCTCTGTTTGGGCTCTAAACCTCGTCTTGGGAGACTTGTGAAATTTATGGTAGATATAAATGGACTGAAGGGCTTTGGGTCAGATGGGTATAAAGCTAAAGGGTCAGAGCTGGTTAAAGTGCAGGAAGATTCAGGTTTTGAGGACTAGTTCACATATGAGGCTGTTAAACTGGTTTGTGAAGAGCCACAGGAGCAGATGAACAGCTGATACGGTTTAAGAAACTTTTTTTTGTTTGTTTGTTTGTTTGTTTGTTTGTTTGTTTTTGCATGATCATGAGTGTCATGCAAAAATACAACCACACAAACATGATTATAATAATTATCATGGTGATGAAGATGCTGCAAATTAATGTAATTAAACATTTAATTAACTTTGCAACGCAAGTCGTTAACATTTTAATAAATGTTAAAACTAAATACTAAACAGTATTTTTATGATGTAAATTATAATGTGGAGAACAGCAAGAATAGAAGTTGTACATATCTATTAAATTGCTTTTCGACTTTTAATTTTACATACTACTACTACTACTACTACTACTAGCTAATAATAATATTTGCTAAGATAGTAAAGTTAAATATTTAAGCAATTAAGCAATGTAAAATAATAATAATAATAATAATAATAATAATAATACTATTTGCCAATATTCATTCAATCATTTTTATTTTTTGGCTTAGTCCCTTTATTAATCTGGGGTTGCCACAGCGGAATGAACCGCCAACTTATCCAGCATATGTTTTACACAGCGGATGCTCTTCCAGCTGCAACCCATCACTGGGAAACATCCACACACACTCATTCACTCACATACACTACGGACAATTTAGCTTACTCAATTCACCTATAGCACATGTCTTTGGACTTGTGGGGGAAACCGGAGCACCCAGAGGAAACCCACGCGAACACTGGGAGAACATGCAAACTACACACAGAAATGCCAACTGACCCAGCCGAGGCTCGAACCAGTGACCTTCTTGCTGTGAGGCGATCGTGCTACCCACTGCGCCACCGTGCAGCCTATTTGACAATATTGTAAAATTAAATATAATAATAATAATAATAATAATAATAATAATAATAATAATACTATTTGCTAGGATTGTACAATTTAAATATTTATTTAAAAAATATAATAATAATAATAATAATAATAATAATAATAATAATAATAGTATTTGCTAAGATTGTAAAATTATTATTATTATTATTATTATTATACTTTGTTACTCATTCACATTTACAGATAGTTTATCATTATTGTATTTTGTTCCTAATGGCATTATCATAATAACTGCATTATTAATAGTTTTAGTATTATTTATAGTTTAATTTAGTTCATGAAAACTGCCTTTCACTTTGCAATGTAGTTGAACTGTCAGTCCTTACATTTTTCCAGCTGAGCAGGAAGTGCTCACTCTTAGTCAAGGTGAAAAACATTCCCACAGAGAGAATCGCTCAATAAAAAGATACGTCGATAACAAACCTCCTAAAGAGTCCTCCTGCCTGGATTATGTGATTTTTAATGTCAGGTTTTCTCTCTTGATAAAGTCCTCTCCTGAAACAGACCGATCGAAGAACAAACACTGGCAAAACAACAGAAAAGGAAAAAGTAAATCCATCCTCAGTAAAACACCTTTTAGCAACGGGTATTTCTGTCAGCTCTACAGTATGTCAGCAGTGAGTGCGTTTCTTATGTTTTCTTTGAGATGTGCTTATCGTTTGAAACACACCAGTGGGTTTGTACATTAGAGGCCTTATAACCTCGAGTCACTGGCAGATAAGAGATAAAACCGAGACGAGGGCAAAAGTCAAAGCACTTCACACACACGAATGTAGTTCCAAAGTGTTCCTGTTTCAGTTTTGATGTGAGTGCCAATTGTATGAAATTGAAGCTCCATTTCTGCTTTTTCTTTGACCTTTTGATATTTTCAATTGATATTTGATCACTTCTTGTTTTGACTGTTTCTTCCTAAAAAAACAGGTTGGCTAAAATTCTACATTCATGTTCAATGCTGCTGCGTATGGAGGCTGCAATTTGTAGTTTCTTTCTTAATGCAAATTATATGTGAATTGTAGTTTGGTAATGATGCTCTACTTTAGATATTATAGTCTGACCACTTAAAAGGTGATTAGTTACTTTTACTTGGTAAGCCAGTTATAACTGGGAACTGTTGAGTTGACTTAATTTTTGTAATTATGCACATTTTTCCTTTACATAATTTTAAGGCAATGGGTTTAATCACACTTTCATATAGACCAATTTTAAGACAACAGTGTTACAAAAAAAGACCACAACTAATCACTTTTAAAAGCAACAGGTTTACTCACTTTTTTAAAGTAAAGTCAACTAATTGTTTTCACAGTATGTTAATTTGAGATTATTAATTGTTGTACCATATTGATTTAAAAAAAAAACTTGATGTGGAGTAATTTATTATTATTTTTTAATATATGAAAATGTAATAAATATTTAAATCCAAAAAATACTAATTTAAAAACAATTGTTTATGAAATGACAAACAAATAATTTAATAAAATAATGTATTAAAGTAAATGTGTATGTTTGTATATTTGCACACACACACACACAAACTAAACGAGAATAAAATTTTCTTTAGAAAAGTATGTCTCTGTAATTTAATAATATGATTTAAAATATTAAAAATAATTTAATGGTAATAATGTAAAAATAAGCTATAGTAAATTCTGGAAAGTGTACAGTCAATAAAATAGCATTTGTAGTCTGAGAGTCTGAGTTCAGAAAGTAATATAATTGCAATATTTATTTTTGGTGATCTGTATGCATAAATTTAATTTCACCTAATCATAATGCAATAAAACTTTTGTTAAATGCAGCACACGCGCGTGCAAGACATGTTTTTGAAATTTGAGTTGCCATCACCTGCTTCAGTCTGCATGAATTGCACTTGTTTTTGTTACGTAGCAGCTGTCCAAATCCATACAACCTTCCCTTACTTTCCACAACACCTGCTTCCACCCATTACTAACTCAATCTCTCTTTCTCTCTGTGTGCTGTTGTCCAGGCACCTGTTCTTCATGCATGTGAAAGAGGATCTGCACCGTGGGCATCTGCGCATGTGCTCAGAACAAGCCCAAGAGCTCAGCGCCCTCCTCGCACAGGCCGAGTTTGGGGATTATAACCAGAACACAGCCAAGTACTGGTACACTGAACTCTGCGGCTCAGAGCCAAACCAGACCACCATCAACAGGTAAACCAGAACCACAGAAATTTATACGTATATTTTTTTTATTTATACATTTTATTTTATTTTAATTCATTAATAGCAAAAATATTTCTGCTTTAATATTTCTTTTTTTTAAATGCTCTGACTAAAATTCAAAAGAACAGCTTTTAGAGTTTAAAGGGGACCTATTATGCCCCTTTTTTACAAATGTAAATTATTATGTCCGTTTTAGCTCAAATTACCCCATTAATAATGTTTTAGAACTCTTTGAAACTGCCCCTTTTAGGCTTTGATCCAAATTGTGCCGTTTTGGTGACTGTCGCTTTAAATTCAAATGAGAGTGTGCTTCACAAACACTACACGTCTGCGCATTAGCATAGCAGCAGATTCCAAACAGGACTTGCATTATTTCTGTGAAAAACTGAAAATGTCATAAGAAGTTCCTCAGAAGAAGGTAGACTATGGATACTATAGTGTTCATTTGGGCATCCTAAAACTCCACATTTATAATAGTTGCTGACATTATCTTCGGCAGATAAGGCGAAAACCCTAATGGCGGACAGCTGCTTTTCACATAGGGCTGTCTATGCTAATGAGGGAGAGATCATCAATAATGGGCGGGGCTTTCCTCCTCCGATGACGTGTACAAAGGGAGAATGTCAATCAAAGTGTTTCTACAGACCGTTTTTATGAAGTGAAGTGAAATTAAATTCATTTTTGCTATTAGAGGCTGGCTATATTCACACACTGTTGCCACACAACCCTTATAAAGTGATTTTTGTGTAATAGATTAAAATCTTTGGAGATATTATAAATATATTTGCCGTCACTTTGGATCAGCTTAATATAGCTTTGTTTAACAAAAGCATGTTTGAATTCAAACCGTGTTGTATGTTATCTATAAAATAAAACTCTAACAAATGTAAATTAATGTAAAAGCTATTTAGTTGCTCAGATTATATGAATGGTGCTATTATTTCTAGCTGCAGTTTTTGTTTGTGATGTAAACACATCTGTTCTGAGCACAATACAACATGGTAAAATAAATATTAGCTTAAAAATATGGCTAAAAGCACAGATTGTGTTAAAATCCATCCGGGAGAAGCTAAATAAGTGTTTTTGTATAAAGAATACAAACTTTTTTTGTTCTAACATAAATCAAACTAGGGTAGAGGATGTTCTTTTACCCTCAAACTGCTGTGGTTGGTTAGTTGTCCAAATGAGTGCAGTGAACTGTAATCCGTGCCCTTGTGAACCTCTTATCCAGGCCTGTGTAGATGTAAACAAAGCACTCGTAATGCTGTTTGACTAATTGCAGCACTCCTTTCATACACTTCTTTTCTAGCTTGTTTTGGCTAGTAAAGGGACCAGCTAATCAAACACAATCAAAGTAGATTAATGAAATCCTTTCTATAGTGATTAATCATTGTCCTCAAATCAAGTTAAGGCTAATGTATATAAAAATTAAATCAAAGTTCAACACTGAGCCATGGGCTATTTCAGTGACAATATTACAGTGCTGTTTTGGGTTTTTTTTACATCTACAAAATGGTTGGAAAGAAATAATTATCAAATTTGAAAATAGACATGATCTTAAGATATAAACGTTTATATTTATTGAAGAAAAACCTATTTGTCACTTGTGTATGAATATTTTGACTGTAAAGCATATTTTAATAGAATTTATATTTTTAAAATATTTCCTGAATAAAAGCATTCTTTAACATAATTTAAGGGAAATGTTTCAAGTTGTCTTTTTTGGAGGAATTTTAGAATATTAATTATTGATCAAATTGAAACCACGTATGACTTTTTATCAGTTATTTCTGCATTTATTTGTACAGTAAAGGATTAAGAAACGGTTATGATTGTAAATTCTATATTCATGGCAACACTTGTAGTAAATATTCAATAGAGCCAATGCTGCTGATATGGCATTAAAACATAAAAACTACAAACTGGTTGCTACATTTGTACTTCCTATATTAAAAGGTTATTTTCAGATGATCTGTTCCAGTCACTTTGTTTACAGCTGACGCTAGAAGCATATAATATAAAATATAATATAATATAATAATCAGTTATTAGATCTTAAATATTGATTTTTCAGTTTTTATTTTACTATTTAATTATTTGTTTATTTATTTGTTTATTTTAGTAACAGCAATATTATAATAAATGACATTTATTATATTGCATATACTATATAGTATTATATTGATATTTATTAGGTTTTTTATTCTGTAATTTGTTTTTCTCTACAGATGTTGGAATTAAACTATTTTTAAGTTTAAGCTTTTTACTTTATTATTATTATTATTATTATTATTATTATTATACATTTTATTTTATTACAAAAGCTTGTTTTACAAGGTCACTTGAAGCAGCTTAAATTCAAAATGAGTTTTTTTGTTTGTTTGTTTGTTTGTTTTTTCCATAAGTAAACTGAATACCATGTTAAATAATTGCTAACTTTATAGGCAAAGTATCTGTTACCAGCCACAATTGGGAGTGTGATCAAGTGGGATGTGCGTTTCCTCTCAAACTCGATGTGTCTCTTGTGTTTTTGCAGTATCATAGCCAAGCACAAGGCTCTGGAGGGTCTGAGCCAGGCCTCGGTGGAGTATCAGGCTCTGCAGCTGGTGTCGTCACTGGAGCATTATGGGGTGGAGTGGCACTGGGCGCGGGACGCTGAAGCACAGAGACTGGCTATCGGTGTGGGTCCAGAGGGCATCGCTATCTGTCGAGATGATTTCAGCCTGGTCAACAGGTCAGACACAGACAAATGTGCTTAATGGTGTAATTGTTTGTCTGATGGCATGCATTTTTATTTGAACACTGTTTATTTTATTTATTTATTTGTATTTTATTTATTCATTTATTTGTGTTATTTATTTATTCATAATTAATTTACTTGTGTTTTTATTTAATTATTTATTTGAATTCAAGTTGCATTAATATTTAAGTTAACAATATTCATCAATACTGGTATTTCCACCTACGTTTAGAAAATATCTAGATTGTAATTTATACATATACAAATATACAAATATTAAATAAAACGCAAATTATAATGTTGTTATAACATTTGACTTGACAGTCAACTTAACTTTTAAAATCCTTTAAAAGTTACTTGTATAGTTTTATTTTCTGACTTATATTTGTTTATATTACAAGTACAAAATTATATATACAGTTTGTTTCATTTTTATGCTATATATTATATTAGTAAATCTTGCTGAAAATATGTATTTGCAAACATTAGTTATAAACAACATGGGTCTAGTATGCATGCTTGCTGTATCAAAGTATAATTAAAGCTGAACAAATATGTCAGACATTTGTAACAAAATCACATTTTTTTGTGATGTATTTTACCTACAAGATGTTACATTTGCGACTATTTTTATGGGGGGTGGGGGGACACTGGAACAAATGAAGTGCAAAGCCTTTATGTATGAGACATATTGTCATTTGGCATCATAATGGGTCTATGTAATTGACACTTAACTTTTTTTTTTTTTTTTTTTTTTTTTTTTTTTTTTTTTTTTTTTTTTTTGACTGCAGGCAGAGAAAGAAATTCAATACAAATAAGCTAGCAATGCAAGGAATAAATTGTGCATGCAGGATGCTCAGGCGCAATCACAGATCACATTTCATATTTTTTAGTCTAAATGCCTCTAAGATGCATTGGTTTAAATGTAGCCCAAGTCAATTTGTGAAATGTAACTTTTGTCTAACGCATCTTCTTTTCCCCTTGGTGCAGGATATCCTATCCCATAATTCAAATCGCCACGCAGTCAGGGAAGAGCGTGTACTTGACTGTCACCAAGGAGAGCAGCGACAGTGTGGTCCTGCTGTTCAAGTTGATCAGTAATCGAGCCGCCAGTGGACTTTACCGCGCCATCACGGAAACGCACGCTTTTTACAGGTAAGACACACTTTGACAAGCACGTCCAGGGGTCAGAGACCATAAAACCCTTCATTGAACAGTCATGCTTCATTGCACTCTCAAATTGTGTAACATTAATGCGGAGTTAAGCAGCTTTGCAGGTTGGTAAGGTGAAACACTGCTGGAAAAGTTTATTTTTCATGCACCTGCCGATTTAGAATTTTTTTTTTTCCCCAGTCTATTGTAAAGAAAACATTGAAATACACAAGTTTTTTAATTTATCTCACTTTATCAGCTTGGGTATTTTAAACTTGACTGTTTTTGTGTTAGAAATGTATGCAAATTAGTACATTTTATGATAAATATCTCATTTGAACATTTCTTAGAAATTATTCTTAATGTTATTAAAGTATTGTTAACTAGTGGGCATTTATTTATTTATGTATTTTTAATTTGTTAACCTGCAGTGTCTTGCCTCAACTCTACATGCATTATGCACAGAACCTCTTTCTTTCTTTTTCTTTTTTTAACATGATTTTTAGCATCTGGCGTAGTTAATTAAATCTCTTTGGGTGCCTTTTTGTGTTCATTATGATAGTGAGTAAATAATCTCTCATTGGCCTGGTTCTTGTTTGTTTTCTTGCACTGTCTTTGTAGAGCGCAACTGTGTCAGCGGTTTAAATTTTTCATTAGTTTTATGGAAATACAGGATTAGGAGCTTTTGTTTTGGACTTTCTTTGAATGTAGTTTTTATTGCAATTCGGTTTTGTTTTTTGTTTTATTTTTGTTTTTGTTTTGTTTTTTTAATGGCAAGCTGTGAATGTCTTGCTTTGTTAAACCAAGTTATAAAGTAACCAATAACAAAATAGCAGTATAAGTGGGTCAGACTTATGAAAACAAAGTTAACACATCCTTTAACTAAAATAAAAATAATAAAATAAAGTTAATCAGTCAACATAAACAATCCCATAATATAACCGTTTACACAAATACAAAATCCCATAAACCAATGAGTATTTAAAAAATAAAAAATCCCATGAATAATTCAATGAATAAAATGGTGTTAATTTATGCAAACAGACAGACTGATCCATTGATTGATTTTTTTTTTTTATTATTATTTCTTTTTTTAAATAATGTGAACCTTAATAATAAAGATCTCATACAGCAATGCATTCAATAAAACAAATGCATTTTTGTCAATCACTCGTAAATGCATACAAGTTTAAATCAACCAATAAAATTCATTAAGTCAATGAAATCTAAAACATAATGCAATACAATAAATGAACAAATAAAATCACAAATCAGTTGGTTTAGTAAAATTGACTAAATAAATCAATGGACATGGATGAGCATTAATCTCCATTCAATAAACCAACCAATCCCCCAAAAATAATAAAATCCAATGAATTAATAAGTAAATAAGAAATTTTACAAAAACGAATCCATAAAATAATCAATTTCATGAATAAATTCCCAGAAAGCAATATGCGAATTAAAACCGATTTAATAAATACCGGTTTAATCAATTGATTAATAAAATCCCTTAAATCAAATAAAAAATTAAAACCCATAAATGAATGAATGAAATCCCACAGATTAGTCTATCAGAATCACTCACACTTTCTCATACTATTAAGACTTAGTTAAATTCAATCTTATGTTAGACTAGTCAAAAAAAAAAACAGACTGAGATGTCGCTCTCTTGCAGCATGCGCTCCCATTATTCAACCCTGACAGTGTTACATAAGCCTGCTTTCACCTGTATAAATGCGTGTTAGTGTGTGAGGTACAGTTTCTCCAGCCACCGATAAGAGCCTTTTATTGGCAAGACGCTGGATAAGCAGTCAGCTGCTGCTCTCCGCCCTTCAACACTAACAAGCGACACCATCATTCATTTTCACCGCTCCGCCAGCTTTTCAGTAGCCCATTATCTCTGATGGATAATGGAGGATTGGAGGTGCAGAGCGACAGACGCTCCACAGATAACCTGCTTATGTCTGATCTGCCATAGAAATGGCTGATATCATATCGTTAGTGATATACAGGTAAAAATTCTCCCATCATAAGAATTAGTCCTCCCATGATGATAATGGAAAACCTACAATCTGGAATTTGTTTGGTCAGGGCTAAACAGTATAACAACAACAAACAAAAAAAATCTGTATACAGTAGGATATGTGCAATGCTGTTTTGCATGCATATGAGTCTGTTTACAAAGAGAGATGTCAAACAAATGTCGTCATTTTTAAGAAAAGACAGGTTTCATTTTTACGCAGAGAAAGAAATCATACCATTTGTTAGGGATGTGACAAGATCTCGTATGACAAGATCTCACGAGATTAAATCGTGACGAGATTTGTCGTCGAGGTGAAAAGTTGTGATGTTATGATGGAGCATGAGGGTGAGTTTAGCACTGAGGATTGGAGGCAGGATTTGATTTGAACTGCAAATCAAGGGCTTTGCACAAACCTGGCAGCCCAGGCCGGGCTCGGGAGTTGCACGTCACTCAGTTGCTTTTGCGAGTGTGACGTAACCTCCTTTTTCTTTTTTTCTTTTTAAAACCGGAGTTCAGCGGCTGCCACGTCCAACAGAGGCTTCAACTGCAGCAATACACATTAACCATGCTTCATATCCATGCGATAGTATAGCACTTCAGATATGCTTAAAGTCATAATCATAAATGGAATTAAGACATGTGGAGTTTTCCTATTTCAGTCGCATTATTGAAGCGCTAAATGCAGAGTAAAGACTGTAATCAAACTATTACTGTCATGTAGGTTTTTTTTTTAGCTGCATTTTGTGACTGGATAAGACACACCCACACACACTGCTGTTTGACACTTTTACTGACAGAGAATAGACCACAGACACAGTGAACTTCTGGAGACACGAGACACACGCCTTCGTCACAGAACACGCGTTTATGCTGTCAGCGTGCTGTATTAAATTAAAACGCTCAGAGTTTGTAATTGGGGCATGAATGAAATCTTGCTGAATGAGAGTAAAACTGCTAAAAAATTAAAAAAACAAAAATTACACGAGTTTTAAGTTTAATTTGTGGAAAGGAGTTCGATTTCTTATGTGAAATTGTACAGGGGAGAAGCCAGTCAGTGGAGTTTATAGCTAAACATTTAGCAGTGTTTGCATGTTCTTTACTGCATAGAACTCAGTAAAATAGAAAAAAATAGAAATAAAATACCATTCATTACAATTTTATTTAAAAAGCACCTAAATTGTTTTTTTGTGTTTTTTTTTTCTGTTGAATAAAAATCTATTTTCCATTCATATATTAGCAAATATTTAAATAATAAAGACCATTTTCTATTCGCGTAGGCTATTAGCAAAATATTTTGCAGTGTTTGCATGTCCTTTACTGTATACAATTCATTAAAATAGAAGTTATATAACATTCATTACAAGTTGATTTAAAAAAGCGCCTAAATAGTTAATAAAATAGCTAATAAAAGACCCATTTTTTTTTTCCCCATTTATATATTTCATTATTGAAGATTTCTTAAAAATAGTTTAAAAATCTTGTCTTGTTCTTGGAACATCTCGTGTCTCGTCTCGTGGAGTAAGCGTCTCGTCACACCCCTACCGTTTGTTGATACTTGTATTTGCTGTATTTGTTTTTGCATTATTATTACTAAGAGGTTTGCACAGGAGTTAATGTAAGCTGGGTAAACATTAAACTTTGCTTTGGTTTACACTGGACATGTTCTGTTAACTCTGAAAATCTAGACTTACTAATACTAAATGGAAATGTTTTCATAAAATAAAAAATAAAAGCAATAAAACCATTAATAAAACAAACTAAACTAAAATGCAAAACCAATAAATTTTTTTTTAATTAAAATTAACTAAATTATTGAAAACTAATTAAAAAAAGTAATTACCATTGCATAATTAAAAAAATATATATTTAGAAAATTCTCAGTATTGCTTGAACGCAGACAAAACTGTGGTGTTTTGCAATAACTTTGTTTGTTCATGTTCAGGTTAAGCATTCACCCTTTTTAATTTACACACTATTACACACTGTTTACATGCTATGTACATTATTCTTCTCTTTATGAATTAAACAATTTGCATGTTGTGCTCTCCCAACACCCTATTTTTGACATTTTACTTCACAAAGTAACTTTAATTTATATCATTATTGCATTAAGCGACAATAAATGTTGTCAGTAAAGCCTATTCTAGAATTAGCAGTAAATCTTCAGGATGTGCTTTCAGATGGGGCATCGTTTACTGCACACAGCCATAGGTTACTGACAAATCCCATTAATAATCACAGATAGTTTAATTGGGCGATTTAGAAAATTAAGATATTCCTTTAATGACTGCTGTTTGCGTTGCTTCTCTGTAAACGGTGGCTCTGTTGCTTCTACACCTGAAAATGCCACATATAATCGCATGGTTTTTTTTTTCCTTAAGTCGAGTGTTCAAAATAAATCCTTCTGTGAGTCGATTCTGTACTTTTTTTTTTTATTCTTTTTTTTTATTGTTTATTTATTTTAGTCATGTTCAGTCAATGAATGCTTTGAGGGTTTCTTCTTCATGTGTGTTACGTTTCTATGCAAGATGAGATTTACTAATGATCACAGAACTGTGCTTCCCTGGCAAGATGTGCATGACAATCACAGTTGTTTTATTTTGATTGTGGGGTTGTTTTTTTTATAATTTAAATTTTATCATGGAGGACATTATTCTCCTATTCTTATTAAAATACTATGTCCTCCTATGAGCAAATATTGCAATATTATTTTTATTTTTTTTTTAGATATAGTTCATATTAAAGTCCATATTGCCCATCCTTTAGTCTTGCTTTGATTTTTGTCTGTAGGTGCGACACTGTGACCAACGCAGTCATGATGCAGTATAGCCGGGATTTCAAGGGTCACCTGGCTTCACTTTTTCTCAACGAGAACATCAACCTGGGGAAGAAGTACGTATTTGATATCCGCCGCACCTCTAAGGAAGTGTACGACTACGCCAGACGCGCGCTTTACAATGCAGGGATCGTGGACATGATGTCTCGGCCGGGAGAGCGCACGCCATCCAGCCGCTCTCCGTCACGGGACCAGGAGGAGGCGCTGGACTGCGGGGGGTGCCAGCAGAGCCGCCTGCTGCAGGAGAAGCTGCAGAAGCTGAGGGAGGCTCTGCTCTGTATGCTGTGCTGTGAGGAGGAGATTGACGCCGCCTTCTGCCCCTGCGGACATATGGTCTGCTGCCAGAACTGTGCTGCTCAGCTGCAGGTCAGACAACTTTCAGCTTCGTTTAATGCAACTAAATGCATGAATAAAATTACATGTATTAAAAACAAGAAATGACCTGGTAAATAAATCGAATCTTTTAAAGGAAATCCCATGAATACATAAATAAAATTAAATTTTAAATAAGTTTAAAAAAAGACCTACTGAATGATTTATTTATGAAATCATGTGAATTATATAGAATTATTTATTATAGCTATTCTATAATATGATAAATGAGTATGTTAGATGCATTTAGCAAGTTTGTTTGAAAAAACAAAAACAAAGTATCCTACATAAACAGAAGTTAAAGTAGTATGGCGTAATCTTGTTGTACTAGTTAAGTGCATTTTAATCCTCCATAATGCATTGAAAATGTCCTGGCTATGTCTAGACCCCAAAAAAACTGTTTTATAAAACGGGAGTAACTTGATATAATTTATTTATTTTTCAACTTTGTAAAACGTTGTATGACCAGCGACTAATTATTCACTCACTGTAAATGGTAAAGCTTATATATATATATATATATATATATATATAAATAAAATTCATACACATACACTCAAAGCATTAACCACGTGAGTGAGGTCATTTTTATTTTTTGGCTATCCCTTTAAGGCTGACCTAAATGCGTTATGTAACGAAACATAAACCAGTTACAACATTTAGAAATAGATCAAGGTCAAAACAATATCATAAAATGGATCAAAGTCACAAAAACATGTTTCTCAAATAACACAATGAATGACATTAACCAGAAAGACTAAATCTCTGTTGTTGACATTTCCTCCATAACCCAATTAAGACTGTGTGCAATACATGGCATACAATCTACTGGCCCACATGACTGTTATATCATTAGTCCCCCATATAACCTTGCACACAGTATTTTATAGCTCTATAAATGCTGACCCAAGTCTCTTGTCTTTTTTTTTTTTCAGTCATGCCCAGTTTGTCGATCAGAGGTCGAACACGTCCAACATGTCTACTTACCCACATGTACCAGTCTACTAAACCTGACCATTGGCGAAAACAGCCCCGAACCCATCCATCGAGGCATGGCGGCCCATACCTGCACTTCCAACGACTACTCAACCAGCGAGAAGATCTACCAAAACTAAACTGACCAACCCGCTCTTCCACCGGACTGAAAGTCTGAGAGCCTAAGGTCGAATCGCTCCTCGGTGAAAATGTCGTTTCTGAAACCATCTGGGAGCTGATTTATTTTATTTTTTTTTCCATGTTTGTGAATGTTTGTCTCTTAAATTAATTCTATCAGTTGATCTGATAATTGAAAGTGTTTTTTCTTTTTTTTTCTTTTATGCGTTTAATTGAAAGTGTTTATTTTCTTCATACGCTAGAGCATGCAGACGTTGTTGTTTTTCGCCTCATAATCTGCACAAAATCTGTATGCCGATGTTTAGAAAGTAGTTTATTTAAATGAATTTTACGTTTCGCTTTTAATATGCAATGTCCACTTTTGAGTTTTGTTTTTGCTGTGGATTTGAGTATTTTATTATAAGTAGCTTTTCATGCCAATGAAGAGAGGTATGTAATGGCGAGCGGTGGCAAAAACCAGCACTTTTAAGACTAGAGGAAGTTGTTAAACTACTGATCCTCCTTTCTTGGATTCATAACTTCCATAATCAACACTCCTGAGAGATTTATGCTTTCAATTATTTTTGTTTTATTTTTATTCGTTTGTTTTTGGTCGAAGATTGATTTGGTTTGACTTTAAAGGGTACTGATTGATCTGCTAACCATTTTACGAGATAATTTGAGCTTTTTATTTTATTATTATGCATATGTTTTTGTGGAAAGTTATCTATAGGAAAGTAAAAAACAAAACATAAAGATGATCTAATCGACACTGTCACTTTACCAAGGAGTTTCCTAAGTGTATTGTTCCTAGGGGTTTGCCTTAATGTAGCAGCAACACGGTGTGTTTGATATGCATTCTTTCTTTGCACAGACCATTAATGAGAGATGAAGAGGACTATTTTCTTTCTACTGCAGACACGATATCCAACAGTCACAGCAGGGGATATTTTTTCAATTTGTACAAGTAGGATTTGTTTCTGTTTGTTTGAAGCAAAAACTATGCTCTGTAAATATAGAAGGAGCTCTCAATCGTTTTATATTTGTTTGAACGAGAGGTATTAATAAAGCTGTTTTTTAACAAATTATGTGTGTATGGTGTTCTTGTTGCCTCGTTTGACAGTATTTTACAGGCAAATCAGAGGTTAATTGGCATGAATTCATGTGATCAGCAGAAATGCTTGTTTTTTTTGCTTTTGTTGTACCTACAGTTGAGATCATGAAAGCTAAATTCATTCAAGAGTTTACACTTAGATATTCAGATATTGCTTGACGCTATTAGCAGGTTTGGCATGCTGTACTGGGAGAGAACCCCGAGTTTAGAGATAATTGAGCCTAGGGCTCCCGCCTGGTCAGTTAGCTTTTAAGGGGGTCTGAGATCAGGTAGGTCTCAAGAGCTTCCCCTTGGTAAAAGGAGATAGAGTGGAAGATGGGATTCTTCCAAAACGAAGAGGAGCAGTAGGGTGAAATCTGTCTATTTATTGTAGGCTTGGCTCAATCTGATTGGATTATTGTTGATTTATAGACGAGAGACCAGCCACGATCAACCATATCATGTGCAGGTCTCAAAATTAGTTTTTAAACCTTCGCTTAAATTTACTGTTGTCTCTTTGAATGGATTACCCTCTATAGTGACCACTTCCAAGGGCTTAGGAAATATTGATGAGCCTTTACGAAAAGAACACAATGTATGGGATACATTTTCCGCCAAAAGTATTGAGGTCACAAGTCACATTACAGTGATGTCGACTCACCTTTGACTGATTGGCTAGAGGGGCTGCTGTCAATCTCAGCTAGGTGACCATGACCATTTATATGAAAATCAAATTCAATTTGGTTCATCTTTAATTCTATAGCGCTTTTACATTAGCTTTGTTAACATCAACCTATTTTTATGAGCATTTTGGATATGCGCATAAAAAAACAGTTGATTAAAAAAAAATGCCAAGATGCGCATCAATTTTGAGAATGCACATAAAAAACATATTTAAAAGTTTTTAATCGATAAGAAAAGATGTGCATAAACTTCGATGAAAACACTTTTACAGAACAAATCCCAGTATGCGCAATAAAAAAGAAAAGGGATGTGAATTTGTTATAAGATCATGTGATGATAAAAATGTGTGTGAATGGACAAACCAGCAGGTTGAGCACATTGTAAAACATCTGAAATGTTGTTTTGGTCATTCTAAAACGCCGTAATCATTTCAGTATTAGTGTATTATTATTATATTATAAATTATATTATTAATTGAATTGTCAAGAGCGTCTGTGCTCCGCGTCTCACGCCTTCAAACGGCAGCACGCGTTCATTGTGTGTCGGCATCGTCTTCTGAGGCACAAGTCATTTATTAAATAAAGAAAAGATTCTCCTACCGTAGCACATTCCATTTTTACTTTTGATATTTGGTGCCAGTTAATCTGGAAGTGACTATTTTGTTCTCTTTGACTCATTGGATGGACACTGCTTTATTGCATGTCTTTTATGCGATTATTCCAGTTTTGCGCATAAATTTAATTCACATTTTTGGATGGCAATATAGCTAATGTAGATTGTGTCAAAGCAGCTTAATATAGATGAAGTTCTAGTAAATGGAAACTGCTTCAGTCCCGTTTTCAGTGTTGGAAGTTCTGCTTAGTTCAGATCAGTGTAGTATAAATGTCACTGCTGAAAGCCCAAACACTGAAGAGCAAATTACATCTTTTGGAAATGCAAGTGCAGGAGGAACAAGAGGAAAGGGCTACAGACTGAAAGCACACACAGTTAAAATAGTTGAAATGTGGAAAACTTTGAATTCAGGTTTCAGTTTTGTGCAATATAATTTTAAATGATTACATTATTGATTAAATCTTATTATCTTGTGATCCATGACCACATTTTCTTATTCTAAGTGAAGTTTATTTATAAACTAATTTCGAGAGGAGCACGTGCTTATGATTGACCGCAGCTGGTCCCGCTTTAGCTAATGCACGATCCACCAATCAGACGATTCCTAAATCGCTATAAATAACCAAAGTATCTCACCTTAGCCATCTTCGTCCCGAAGAATCCCCCCTTCCACCCCTACTCCTCCCCCTTTTCTCGACTGGGCGGCACGGAGGCTTGGTGGTTAGCACCGTCGCCTCACAGCAAATGCCTGGCTCAAATCTCACCCGGCCAAGCAACATTGCTGCGTGGAGTTTGCACGTTCTCCCCGTGTCTGCGTGGGTTTTCCCCGGGTTCTCCGGTTTCCTCCCACAAGCCAAAAATTGTGCAACATAAGTAAATTGACCAAAACCAGATCGACACCATACGAGCTATCAATCAGCTACATTTCTCTCAACAAGTATTCATAATTACATTAACAAGCGGGGGAGTTCTCGAGACCTACCTGAGCTCAAACTCCCCTCTCGCCCTGCAACGGGAGGGAGCCCCGGGCTCGAGGATCTCATGAGCTCAGGGCTCTCTCCCGGGACAGCATGCCAAACTCGCTTTTACATTCAATCATCAGCTAAGTGTGAACTCTTGAAATGTGTTTGAATGCTTTTGTGTTATAATTTTGGACATGTTTTTATATTTTTTAATCATGCTTATTATTTGTCAAACTTCACAGTTAAAAACATCCTGGTTACCTACTTAACCCACATTCCCCAAATAGGGAGCAGAGACGTGTGTCTGATACCAGCGCGTTGGTAGCGACACCCGTGTTGGATGCGACACCCGTGCCCATCATCTGGAGATAGGAACCATCGTATCCAGAAATGCACAGTCAGAACAGCGTCTTGAAAAAGACGTGTTGATTGACTGTGTTGATCTCTTAGGGAATCTGCTCTTTTAGTGGAAACTGCTCTTTTGTGCACACCAACAAAACGCCCAGGGGACAGGAAAGACAAGATCGACCATCGCTGTCGCGTCTTCTCCTGCACTGGTGAGTAAACTGGTTTCAGTCTTGAAATCAGGTTGGCAGATAGAGTGTCTACAGTCTCGTGAGAGGCTCTGAAGCTAAATTCTAGTGCTCGCTCCTCAGCTGGCAGCTGATATAGTACCAATGACTAATCACTGTCAACTGTGGAGCTGAGCTCTGCCAATTCATTTTGGCATTCATTGGCCTGTTTTCTTACTCTTCAGAGTGATTGGTCGTCTGACATACTTCCATATGTCTGGTATCAGAAACACGTTGGAGATCCCATGATGGGGAATGGTGGTTTCCACACAATCGATTTGTGTTGGGACAACATGAAGGAATTAAGGAATTAATTCAAGTGAATTAAACAAGAACCAATTTAGTTGTCCAAAAAAAACTCAAGAATTGTGTTGTTTCAGCTCATTTTAAATAAGTAGATTGAATAAACAGGGAACACAATTTTTTGACTGTCACCTCAATTTTTAGGGCATAAAATTTATACCATAGCGGTTTGCAACACCAAACAACTTCCCTTTCAAAGGATCATGGGAGCCTGAAGTGTCCATCATTTCAATATCCTTCAATCTGAAGGGATCTTCGAAGTGATCAGTTTTGAGCATTTCAGTTTGTAAAGACACTTCAATATGGAAACCATGATTATGAACCATAAAGTGCCCTTTGGTGGGTGATATATCCCATTTGGAATGCACTACAAGTCATGACCTGCGCTGCATTCCAGTCCAATTTTTTATGCCCTTCACTCACTAACTTACCTCATCTTGTTGACTCGGATGTATGTCATTGATCATGTTACACAAGTGGAACTTTCTGATGTAATATCTGAGTGGGTTTAAATAGAATGCTTCAAACCACAGGTGTCAAACTCTCTGCACAGTTTAGTTTCAACACTTAAACACCTTAAACTTAAACACACCTGATCAAACTAATTGAGTCCTTTAGGCTAGTTTGAAACCTACAGGTAAGTGTGTTAAAGCAGGGTTGGGACTAAACTGTGCAGGGCAGTGGCCCTCTGGGAACTGAGTTTAACACCCCTGCTCTAAACCCTCGAGCACTTTGAAACTACGCTGTTGTGACATCACAATCGCATTGCATTCTGGGACATATAGGTGCTGGAGTGGACATATGAAGCAACCTCAGTCAAAGTCAAGGGGTCGAGAGTATGTCAATGTACACTTCCCTCGTTCACTTGACGAAGTGCAACACATTTTAAAATGGCGATGGGGATGTGTGTGCGTGTCTAAAGTAGAGTGGAACACAGCCCAAAACTTTGAGTGAATGAACCCGAGTCAAGACCAGTGTAGCAGTACTTAAAGGGATAGTTCACCCCAAATTTTACATTTACATGCCCTTGTTCAAGTGGTTCCAAACCTTTGATGTATCTTTTTTTCTGTTCAACAAAAGAAGAAGATATTTGGAAGAATGTTCAAAGGTGTTTCCAACATTCTTTAAAGTCTGCATTTTTTCCCCCCTGTATTGTGATGCAGTTCCTAGAGAAACAGAATATGAAATGAGAAATCAGTGGGCGTGACTTGCTTTTTCTATTGCGAGATGATTGAATGTAGTTAAGTAGGCATTTCATTAAGAAAGATCGGGAAAGGGGTTTCAGGAGAGGTAATAAAACAGACACCTCCTCCTTACCCTTTCTGTTTGTTGTCATAGCGCTGTCAAAACTGACAGTCCAATACCTCAGACAAACATAATCTGAAAATTTTAAACTGAAACAACAAACAAACAGGAAGTACGTTTTCAGATTTCAATTTTAGATTAGGAGGGCAAACTTTTTTTTTTTCTTAATGACATGCACAGATGAATTGTTCACCACAAAACTAGCAATGTGAGACAACAAAATCAGTAAAGCTAGTTTGGATTTTAAGTGTACTTTAAAATGTCTTTAAAAAGAAAATATGAAACTAAAACCTGTAGACTGTTAAAAAAGTGGTTAATTAAGTTACCTGGCGTGGTGGCGCAGTGGGTATCGCTGTCGCCTCACAGCAAAAAGGTCGCTGGTTCGAGCCTCGGCTGGGTCAGTTGGCATTTTTATGTGGAGTTTGCATGTTCTCCCCGTGTTCGCGTGGGTTTTTTTTTTTTAAACATAAAACGCAGTTTAAAAAAGTGACTTTCATTTTCAATTATAGTAGTTTAAAACACTTATACAATAACACCATAACAGAAAAAGAACTGGCGGCTCATTATCTGAATTTTTGTAATTTACATGGCCAACCCAGACAATACATATTCAAACCTACTAAAATGTCAATAAAAGTCACTTTGGTAAAGGTTTCAACATCAAAGGTTGTCAGAGAAGAGATCAATATCCCGTAATGCATATTTTTTTTACTATGTAAATGGCAAGGCTTTACTTAACTGATTCTGCTTAGAACTCTATTCATTAGCAAAAAAGAGCAAAACAAACATCTAAAATGGTCAACAATGTAAGCCATTTAATATTAACTTGCTGTTTTTTAACAATATAAAATCAGAATCAGTATTATTTGCAATTTTATGTTTAATTTCTTATTGTATTCACCCTTCATACATTACTTTGGACAAAAGCATCTGATATATGAATAATATAGTAATAATTAGCCATTATTTTGTCAAAACATGAAATACCGCATTGAACTGACCTACTTTCTTTTGTTGTTGTTTAATATAGACAATGAGTAGTAACAAATTTACTTGGGCATTATAAGCCGCAAGTTATAAAATACACCAGTCTGTAGACGATGACTGACCTTCCAGAGCACAGGTCAAAAGTCCATCTGAGTCATCAGCCATTAAAGTGAATTGAGGTTAGATTGATGGAGTAGAATGTTAAACACAGATGAAAACACCAAAGGGTGAAACGTGATCAGTTTAGCTTTAAAAAAAAGTTTAGATTTAACCTGCACCCTTCTCTATCCTTTGTAGACTAGCTGTCCTCATTTGGCCTAGTCATAGTGTCTGCTCCAAGAATCTGTGATACAATTTTCAGTATTTTTCAATATTTATTCATTCATTCATTTTCTTTTCGGCTTAGTCCCTTTATTAATCTGGGGTCGCCACAGCGGAATGAACTGCCAACTTAACCAGCATATGTTTTACGCAGCGGATGCCCTTCCAGCTGTAACCCATCACTGGGAAACACCCATACACTTCCATTCACACTCATAGACTATGGACAATTTCGCTTACCCAATTCAGCGCATGTCTTTGGACTTGTAGGGGAAACCGGAGCACCCAGAGGAAAGCTACGCAAACACCGGGAGAACATGCAAACTCCACACAGAAATGCTAACTGACCCAGCTGAGTGCTACTCACTGTGCCACCATGCAGCCCCATTTTTAAACATGTTTTCAATATTTATAAAAATAATAATAATAATTCAGATAATTAAAGAAAACGTTGTTTAAAGATTAAGGAAACACCAATTAAATTAAACTATGGAATTCCTGTAAAACATAATTTTAACAAATATAATTGACATTTAAACTTTTTTAAAGTTATTTGACCAATTTTTGTTTATTTTTCCTTTAACTTATTACTATTTAAAAACATAATAATAATAATAATAATAATAATAATAATAATAATAATAATAATAATAATAATAATAATGGACATTTTGTTTTTGCATACTTTTATATATATTAATTGCACTTCTACATGACAATGTTATGTGTAAAAGAGTCTAACCCTATTACATGTTATTCAAAAAACATTTTCAGAATCAATAAATAATAATTAAAAATAAGTCATATAATCATAAATAGTCTTGGGGATTGAAAGTGTATGCATTACAATATTGGGTTACTCCCCAAAAAAGTAACTTTAAAAAAAGTTACGTTACTTTTTTATTACTGTTTTGTTACTTTTTCTTAACTTTGCTGAGGCTTGATCTCTTTCAGAACTTGCATGTTTTTTGTTTGCTTTGTTTTTTTTTAAATAGAGGAGTTCTGTAATTAACAATGCACTGTATAGCCTACACCTTTATTTACTTCAGAATTGTATTTATCCATTTGTCTTGTTTATCTGACTCTCCTCGTCCACCAGATCAGGCAGTTCTTGAGAAATATGAAATAAACAGTTACAGTATATGCTTCATCACGTATGGACACCGATAGCCATTTACAGAGTTACAGCGTCCTCTAGTGGTAAACAGTTAGTCAGCTTTTGACCTTATCAATCTTTCATCCATCCAGAAGGTGACTTTACAGTGATAGTGTGGGTAATATATGTTGACACTTTCTATATCTGACCTGTTCCACTTAATAAGACGGTTTCTGCACACTGATTTAATTTGGCTTTGGTTGTATTTTTTTGGTTCTTCTAACCTTTTACTTCTCTGGTTTAGTTGAGTGTGCATTAAATGAGATGTATGACAAAAATGATCAAATGTCGTTTTGGTAAAGATTTTAAAATATATATTTCACATGAGTAATGCTTCAGAATCAAACCTTTTATTATTGCCACTGAGCCACAAAAATGATCATTCTTACAGGACCCCATTCTAAAGATTAGGAGTAATATTATACATAAAATATTTAGTTTCTGCTAAATTATTACACATTTTCTACTTGTGGTACTGTATTAAAGGAATAACTGAAAACTGACAATACTGCCATCATTTAATCACCGTTCACTTGTTACAATCCTGTTGCATTTCTTTCTCATGCTGAACATAAAAGAAGACAATTTGAAGAAAGCTGGAAACCTGTTTCCATTCACCTCCATATTTGTCTTTTCTGCTATTGATGTCAAAGTATATGGGTTTTCTGCTTTTGGTAATAAACCACTTGATAATAGGTTATAGTGAATTAAACTTTACTTTTTGGGTGAACCGACCCTTTACGTACAGTATGTTTGCTTATTTATTTATCTAATTTGAATTTATTCATTTAGTTTAATCAACAATTATTTGATTTCATTATTTATTCTTATTTATTCAAATTGTTGCCACTTATTTTTAACTGGTTTTAATGACATTTGAATGATCATTTTGTTTGCTTGCTTGTTCTGCTTTTGATTTATTTGTGTGTTTATTTTATCATCTGGATGATGACCACTCAGGATTGGCAAATATACTTTCTTTATCATATGATCATTAATAAATGTTTAGTCTGTGTTCAAGGGCCTAGATTATATGATGCCCTTAGTGTCATCCCTCATGTTAAGCTGGAATGATATGTGTGTCATTACTTTTTCTGTATGCCAAGCCATTTGTTTCCTCAGGATCTTCAGGCCCATTCAAGAGGTCACGAAGACCTCTCATGTGGAACTAGACGTTTGATGTTACTTGATGTTACAGCTGTCACTAGATGTGCATTTTACTGTGTGAAAGAATTCATTCATTTAAATGATTCTGTTATACGAGGAGCTGTCTCTGTATTAGTCTGCTATGTTTATTTTACTATCCTGATAAGATCCCTGACAGAGACCAAGACATCCTTGAAGTAGATAAGCAATCTTTGTGTATGGGTGTTTGGTCTTCATCTGAGAAGACTAGAAGGACGAGCTGAATTTATAACCTCTGGTCATCTTGACCACAGAAATATCTTCCTGTTATGTCTGACATTTGTATGTTTGACGCCTACATAATCATTGGAGATATTGTTCTAAATTGCACGCACACAAGTGGAAATTGTACCAATCAAGTTAAAACACATATGTGTGACGCAGTTAGTGGCGTTATGTTAGAGTATAATTGTCATCGATTTGAGATTGTAAACAAAGCGGCCTACAAACTCTGTGTGAGTGTTGAAGCTGGCTTCTGCTGATGAAACAGCAAACTATATCTTCAGTAAAAAAAATTGTTTTGATTGAATCTCGCAGCACAGTGGCGCAGTGGGTAGCACAATCGCCTCACAGCAAGAAGGTCGCTGGGTCAGTTGGCGTTTCTGTGTGAAGTTTGCATGTTCTCCCCGTGTTTGCGTGGGTTTTCCTCTGGGTGCTCCGGTTTCCCCCACAAGTCCAAAGACATGCGGTACAGGTGAATTAGGTAAGCTAAATTGTCCATAGTGTATGTGTGTGAATGGGTATGTATGGTTGTTTCCCAGTGATGGGTTGCAGCTGGAAGGGCATCCGCTGCGTAAAACATATGCTGGATAAGTTGCCGGTTCATTCCGCTGTGGCGACCCCAGATTAATAAAGGGACTAAGCTGAAATTAAAATAAATGAATGAATGATTGAATCTCTGACTCCAAGTCTTATTCATCTGACACACCGGTCATTTTGGGGTTAAAACTGTCTTTCCTCCTACTGTATCTTAATAAAATGTTTGATAAATTATTTTAATCAATTATTCAAATGTTCAATTATTTATTAATTTATTTTATTATTTTGAATGCTTTTCTTTTACATATTTCCCATACATATTTTAAATATTTCCCGCCCCAATATTTAAGTGTGAAAGAATGAAATATTTTACACTGACTTATTGTCATTTTCAAAAACAAAAAACCCTGCTCTAAATACAATTATTGTTTGAAATTTGTCATTAAAGATCGACACACTGTAAAAAAACGCTTGGTTCCACAGAATGTTGTTTCAACACAAATCGATTAAGGTAACTTTTTTAAGAACCGTTTTTATAAAATTAAGTGGATTGAACATAAAACAATTAAGTTGTACCCCAAAAAAACTTAAGAATTATGTTGTTTTAACTCATTTTAAATTAGTGTGAACAAGCAGCAAACATCATTTTTTGATCACATCAATCACATCACTTATCACATCAATTACTCAAAAAAAACGTACCTATAATGACAAACCCAGAGAATAGATAATAACTGAAGTTGTGTCTATAATTTTTCAAGAGTTGTATTAGTCTTCTGTAAATGTATGATTTCACTTTCAGACAGCAGGGAGCGCCACTGCTCCAAATTCGTCATCATCTGTATGCTTTGCAAGTTCGGATACTTTTCTCAACATGTTGCCTTAATTAAAATGTCAATAATTCTATCGAAGCACAGTGGTATTCAGATCCGATCTCACAATCATAACAATGACAACCACAAAAGCGTAAATTAGCCTAATTCAAAAAATATAATGTGGCACCCACAGTATATAAATGCAAATTAGCAAGCATTGCTTAATTATGAATTTGTGGGTATTTGTCATCCACGATCTTTCTTGAAGGCAACTGTGTTTCTGTTAGTGACCTCCACATAGTCTCTGCTTAAGCTCAGTGTAATATAGATGGGTTGACACTAAAAACATTTGATTCAATAAAGAGGATCTGCAGAGGCTCCATAAACATAAAAAATGTGCCTGCTTGGACCTGAATTGCCTCTAACCAGACATTTATGCTGGTCTTGTTCGCAGTGTTTACAAGACCAGATCAGCCCAATTACCCTCCCGTAGTGAGCAGATGGGCTCCCTGTTAGCCAAAAGTTCATTATTTTTTGTTATAGTACATTTGCCTTCTGTTTGGGACAGGGTTTGATACCATGGGAGGCTTATTTATAAACAATATTGAATGCAGACCGAAATGTGAAACGAGTTTTTATATCATCACATGCTATTGTGACAGACAAACATACGTGTTTGCCATTAGGCATTTTTTATTTATTGTAAATGCGAGAAAAAAAGGTGAATTACAGTTTTTACAGTTATATAAAAGGTTATATAAAAACCCAGAACTAAGACAAGCTATTGGGTTTTTCCCTTACAATTTCCACACAATCAATGAATCGTTTATTATTCATTTATTTCAGATTTGTAAACTATTTGTGAGTTGTAAACTAAATCTGATTTCTTTCATTCTATCTAATAAATTTATTTATTTCAATATGTTTAATTGTAGGCTTTCTGCAAAGTGAAAACCAATGAGATTTCAGTGACCACGGTAAACAACGCAGCAGAGAGAACACGCCCACTGAAATCTCATTGGTACAAAATCTCTTGTCATGGTTGCATCTGTTTGTAATACACATTGCTAAAAATGGGCTTGTTTAGTAAACATAAAAGTTGTATAATTGCGGCGTTGGCATTTACGACGTGGATCTGGAGATGCACAGAAGTTCAACTACACGATACGACAACTACTCGTGGAGTGCCGACAGTGGCGCTCACGTCATTTGTCCCAGTAGAAACTACAAACTTCCAACGGTAGGCTAAAATAATTCGCTGAATTTCGCTCACATTAACCTTCAAGTGAACCACCCTTCTGAAGAGTGTATTCAGTGACCGTTTTATTATCCCACGACCAATTTTGACTCCAACAATATGACAGTGATTTGAGCTCTTGCTTGTTTGTTTTGTTTTGTTTCTTAAGCTACTGTCTATCTTTTAAGGTCTGTTCTGTTCAGGTATTGACGTTTGATTATTTGTAATTCATTACAAATGTATTTGTTATTAACCAAAATAATAATCACAAGTTATTAGCCAAAGTACAGTGCTCAGCATATATGAGTACACCCCCCACAAATTCATTCATTCATTCATTTTCATTTTGGCTTAGTCCCTTTATTAATCTGGGGTCGCCACAGCGGAATGAACCGCCAACTTATCCAGCATATGTTTTACACAGCGGATGCCCTTCCAGCTGCAACCCATCTCTGGGAAACCCCCCCACAAATCTCTTATTTAAATTAATGTTTTCTATAGGATGCTTTACAATGGGCCTCACAGTGGCGCAGTGGATAGCACGTTCGCCTCACAGCAAGAAGGTCGCTGGTTCGAGCCTTGGCTGGGTCAGTTGGCGTTTCTGTGTGGAGTTTGCATGTTCTCCCTGTGTTGCCGTGGGTTTCCTCTGGGTGCTCTGGTTTCCCCCACAAGTCCAAAGACATGTGGTACAGGTGAATTGGGTAGACTAAATTGTCCGAAGTGTATGAGTGTGAATGGGTGTGTATGGATGTTTCCCAGAGATGGGTTGCAGCTGGAAGGGCATCCGCTGCGTAAAACATGTGCTGGATATGTTTGCGGTTCATTCCGCTGTGGCGACCCCAGATTAATAAAGGGACTAAGCCGAAATGAAAATGAATGAATGAATGAATGAATGCTTTACAATATTATATTTGTGCATGTACATTAGATTAGTCAGCACTGAAGCCAAATCTGGAGCTAATCTAACAAAATAACTTACAATAATGGTTCAAAAATTAGTAGCCCAAATTTATGTTAGGGAAAAATATTAAATAAAACTTTCAAAAATAGCAAAAATCAAGAGAAACAAAAAATATATACAATTTTGTTGAAATGTTGTAGTTTGTAATTTTTTTTGCAATATTTTGCATTAATTTAAATGTATGTATTATCTTTCCGTTTCTAAAGATGTTCTGTGACTAAAATATTATTTTAATAAATATATAATTTCAATAAATCTGTTTTGTTCAAATGCGCCAATATATATTACCCATATTCACTGAGAAATGCATAAAAATAATCATTTTTAAAATGGGATGTACTCATATATGCTGAGCACTGTATTTCAGATTGACAGCTGTGAATGTTATTTAGATATTTTACATAGTTTTTAAGAGATATTTTAAAGGGCTTATAAATCAAGTTTTAATCTTATTTAGTTCTTTACTGACGCCCTATGAAAGTTGTTTTTATGTGGTGTTACTGCTAAACTTTGCCATGTCTGTTTGAATTTCTCTGATTTCTGTGCGAGAGGCAGAGTTTAGCTTCTCAGTCTAATTGTAATTGACTCTTGATATTGAATTTCACCAGAAAGTAGGTTTATGTTAATGGGTGCAAGGTGATATATAACTGAACATTTTACGATTTGAATATGAAACCTATATTGTTCAATGTTTTTTACATTTTGTTAAACAAAAAAAATAAACTAAAACAGGGTACAAAAGTATTCACTATCCGAAGAAGCTAATTAGAATGATTATATAATTTCAGTTACGAAAGCAAAAATCTGTACGGCTTTTGTTTTTTTATATTTATAATGTGTAAAATGCAATCAATGTAAAACTGATTTCATACAACAGTTTAACAAGCAAGAGGTTGATCTCGAGTGAGTTGCATTATATATTTTCTTTTCCTTTTTCTTACAATAAAAGAAGTTCAAACGAAGACAGAACAGAACATCTGTGCATCTTAGAGTAACACTGTAATGTTTAGTTTCTAAACTAATCTGTTTTTGCCTTAACTAATTAACTTTAGTGATCCGTTCATGAATTTACTTGCTTCTTTTCCAGATTAGTCAGTCAGTTGTTTTGAACAAATCATTTGAATGAATGATTCAGTCATTCTATCATTAAAACAGAGACTGACAGTTTTAATGTGATATATGTTCTTTATTTCCACACAATATTGCTTAATTGTCATCTCTAAAATATTAAGATTTATTTAAAAAAAATTGTCAGTATTACTCTTTGCAACACAATACTGTACACCGTGCCAATGTAATTTGTGGAGTGGGTTCCACCTCACTCTGAAGAACAGCTCAGGCAATCATAGTAAATTAGCCCAAAGAAATGAGTCACTGTACAGCTATAGCCCTTTTCAAATGTATTTGTCCACATCAAAGAGTCCACGTGACATGCTCTGATTGTGGATAATGAAAGCAAGTCATTTTCATGTATGAGTAAAGAGGATGCTGTAGGAGGATGTAAGTATAGTCCAGCCCAGCTCTATGTGAACTGTGAAAAAATCTTTGTCATACGTGATTGTGTATTATTGATGACAGAGTTTGTTCATCACAGCCTGTTCCTGGAATTGTTCATTGAAAATGTTAAACAAAATAATAATACAAGTTTATGGAATCCCAATATTCATTCATTCATTTTCTTTTCGGCTTAGTCCCTTTATTAATCTGGGGTCGCCACAGCGGAATGAACCGCCAACTTATCCAGCATATGTTTTACGCAGCGGATGCCCTTCCAGCTGCAACCCATCTCTGGGAAACATCCATACACACCCATTCACACTCATGCACTACGGACAATTTAGCTTACCCAATTCACCTATACCGCATGTCTTTGGACTTGTGGGGGAAACCGGAGCACCCGGAGGAAACCCACGCCAACACAGGGAGAACATGCAAACTCCACACAGAAAGGCCAACTGACCCAGCCGAGGCTCGAACCAGCGATCAGCGACCTTCTTGCTGTGAGGCGAACGTGCTACCCACTGCGCCACTGTGAGGCCCGGAATCCCAATAACATTTTTCTATTTTTTTTATTGGTTAATTCTAATGCGTAGTTATAAATGTTATGTTCACTTCTTAGTGAACTGCTTGTTAAATGCCCACAGAAGATTGTTGTGAACATGATGCCGTCAAACAAAAATTGAAATATTAATCTGTGGTTTGAATTTTTTTTTTTAGTCTGTAAGCTTTATTTACAGATGTGCAAACTCTTGTAGCTTGCAGTATAAATCAGTTTATAACAGACTACTTGTATAAATACATATCAATTGTCAATCTGTATAATATTATTAAATCATATTAAAAAAATTTATTTAAAAAGAGCTTTGCTTTTCATATTTGTAAATAGTAATTCAATGCATTAATGTTTTTTTAGTAAGCAAAAAGTCTTGTAAACCACAACCTGAATGGGGACATATTTCTATTACTCAGCAAAACTATTAGAGATATGAGAGTACAGAAGGAAACATAGTGTTAATAAATGTTAATATTGTAGGGGCCTAAAGGGGACTTTTTACATGGAAAATTTGATTGCTGTTTTTAGTATGTTTCTCTGTGGTTGCTAGGGTGTTCAGATATTTTTTTTGCAAAATTTTATTTGCAAGTTGTTTTATTATTATTATTTTTGAAGTTTCTTTGTAGCTGCTTGTGTTGCCAGTGATGTTCTGGACTCTAGATGTGACTCAGATCCTCCATCAGTATATATGGGGTGATTTAGCTTTTTATGATCTGTGGCAAGCAAGCATGAAGCATAGAAAAATCTTTTTTCTTTTTTAAAAATTA